>WOGP01004615.1:0-13854 GCA_015342065.1 Leptinotarsa undecemlineata
CATATATATTATAATAATAATATATATGATATATATTATTAATATATATATTAATAATATATATTAACATTTTTTCACAAAAAGGTTTGATTTTTACATGGATTATTTTCAGATTTTAGCATGCTGTATAGCAAATACCATAGTTATTCAGGCTGGAGTTAATATGGCTTTCAGCGCAGTTTTACTTCCACAATTGAATGGGACTAAGAGTGATATAAATATATCCAAATCACAATCCTCCTGGATAGGTAAGAAATGTTTTTTTGTTACTTCACCTTTTTTTTGGTATCAGCGGTGTCGTCTACTAAGACCATTAGCTCAGTGTTCATATTGGTAGCTCCCCGAGAATCTAGGAAGGATTATGACTCTCCTTGGAAAACAATCTGATTGTTTCTTGAGACAGTTGGGCCCAACAATAATTTGTTGTTCAGCCTAACACGAATGCTTTATTTTTGGAATTTGATTTTTCTTTTTTGGTCTCGACTTTCATCTAGTTACCTAATGGATTGTGAAAGATTCAGAGAAGTGGAAAAATCTACTTCTCATCCGACGGTCAATATTGAAGCTTGGCTTTGCAACAGATCGTCGTGGGAACCCTTGTTTATCTTGAATAAGCATGTTTTTTTGAGTTTTCTGTCAATAGCATCGATGATGTTTTTATAAAGGAATATGACAATGCTAATTTTTACGTAATAAGATTCAAACTTTTCACTTTTTGATATAAGAACATTGGTGTGGAGACCTACCTATTCATCTTCATTCGAGTAGTTCTGATCTTACCTTTTTTTCTTTGGTTCCTTACTAAACTCGGAACTATCTTGAAACCTTTTCTTACTTTTGCCGCAAGCCTTTCCCACTTTATCCTCTGGTTTCCAACATACGTTATGCCTTTCTGAAGATAGCTAACATTCATCCAAACAAGTGTAAAGCCTTATTGACACGCACTTGACGCACTTCGCCATGAGCATGACTCTATGAATTCAGAATATTTGGTTCTTAATAAGTACATATTGATAATGGCGTTCATACACTTTGCTTCTTTTCTTTGATGTTTCGATTGTCACTCCTGTGATCTTGGGCCCTTGAATCTTTTGCCCAATTGTTACCACTTTGATAAATAATTTTTGCCACGGTGTTGCTATTTATAATAAATATATTACCTCAATATATGCATAAATCCTTGGCTTCGCCTGAACATTCATGATGAACAACATGAAAGAAAAAATATTTTTCCAATTTAAATATTGACATATGTAAAAACAAAATCTGTAAAATACAAGATATTTCCAAGAATCTACTATATTAAAATTATCCTATTGTATTATCAATATCCTTAGACTTCTGTACTCGTATCTGTAGAGTAGGGAGGGTGAGTGTAGGCCTACAGCACTTGGACCACATGTGACTCATTGTACATCCTCCCAAGAAGTTGTTCTCTTAGGTCATCGTTCATCTTGTCCTTTCCAGGAAGCTGGACAGGTCTCTGGGAGACATCTCCTTTATATCGGCAGATGTAGGCCAAGACTCGCCGAACACACACTCTGTTATTGACGATAACTTCGGACATTGGCATAGGACATGCCTGACAGTTTAATCTTCCTGTTCACACATCCTGCATAGAAGTGTGTCCACTAGCTCCATATCGTGAAGGTGTTTCCTTAGTTGAGTGGCCAGTCAGAAATCCTACAGTTAGGAGTATATTTTTCCTGGTCATCGCCATTCTGGTAAGAGTGCATCCTTTGATTTTATCCCATCTTTTAAGAGATTGAGCATGGGTGTGTCGTTTGGCTAGTTCCACAATTGTCGAAGTCATCAGGCCGTAGGTGCCACTGGGTCCTAAAATTCTTAGTCCAGTCGCTTCCTTGGCTAAAGAGACGGCAATGCGATTACCTTTACTCCTGTTGTGTCCTTTAACTTACCTTAGGATAATGTTATTATCTACTGAGGCTTTGGCTAAATCTTGGTGGCACTCTAGTGCTAGCCCTGAGGTAACACGTTGTCTGTTCAAGGCTACTAGGGATTGTCTACTATCAGTGCAGACTGTTATGTTTTTGCCAGAAATTCCTATCCTGGTTATTTCTTATGTGGCGATTGAGATACCAGCCAGTTCTGTTTGGACCATGCTGGTATTTATTCCCATTCCCGACTTAATCCTTAGGCTTAGTGATCTGGAGTACACTCCACATCCGGAGCCTTCTTTGGTTTTTGAGCCGTCTGTATATATGCGTTATACTTAGACTTTTCAGAAATTCTGTAATGACTGTGACGTTGTTTATCTAGTATGTTTTACCACCAGTTCACTATCTGACAACAAAATGTAATAACCTGAAAAGTTCGGTCTAGTTCGGAAATGAAGATTCTTCGAGCCGTAAAAAAAATCTCTTAATGAATCAGTTAATCATTGAAGAAAATCGAAATATTGTTTGATATATTATGTACCCAATGATGTAAGAACAAATATATTAGATTGATTATTATATATTATATATTATTATATATTAAATTGATTACTTCCTTCCTTTCTTTGGAAGATTCCCTTATCCTCTTTTTTTGTATCAAGATGGAGTAGTAGAAAGCCAAAAACTTTCTTTCCCAAAAAGACATCAATATGTCTTGACACAATAATGTCGCCGGAATTCCAAAGGCTGCTCCTAAAAAGCTTGGAACACTGTTCCATACCAAAAAAATGTACACACCTCAGCAACTTTTGATGCTTCATAGGGCTCAAATCAGACCTTCTTTGAAATATTAGCCTCATGTATGGAGCTTTGCCCCTAAGCATACCCTAAAGCTGCTGGATTCCAGAAAAGAACCTTTTCCCCTGATTTGGAGACATGAAAATCACTTGCAACATTGATAATCTGGAACATGGAAGAAAGGTTTTGAGATTCGTATCTCTTCCATAGATGATTTCACTGGAGGTGTTCAAGTGACTTGACTCATTTGATTACATCAGAAACGGTACATATCAGAAATACACGACGGACTGTAGCTGCTCATTGTTTTGAGATTCAACTCAATACAACTCGAAATTGACTGCTCGAGAACTCTTTCATTTTGAGAACTACGTGTATGTGGAATAAACGTGTTGAGAACGTTTTTGAAATGAATTCAATCTTCAACGATTCAAATCCAACGTGAATCGCTACTTTCGCACAGGCACCGCTCTTAGAGGGACTTAACAATTTTTTTGTAGTGCTTGTGTTATGTCCATTAAAAAAAGGCAGAGGGTTGAATGACAGTTGAAACATTTTGTTTGAAATAAATGCAAATGTATTTTGTCGAGGATTATCAAAACTATTTATATTGGATAACCATATATTTATATATGGAGAACGAATATTATTATATCATATGTTCTCACAATTTTTCTAACTGAAACATTTTAATTCCATTTCTCAACGTAGTGACGCAAATTGTCAGTTCAGCTTGTCTCACAATGTAAATCTAATATTTCCCGGATATCCATTCATTTTATGATAAAGAAACAGGTGACCGAGATATAACAAACACCTCATACATTTCCAACCGAAAACCCACTTCCTAGACGTCAGAGAATTGATCAGTTCGTCAACCGCATCCTTCCTCTTTCGGAAAACTATGTGCGAAATGAAGTGAACCGCGTACGAATGAATATAACTGCATGAAAATGGTATTAGGGACAAAAAAATCGTTTAAGATATCGGTTTGTTTTTATTGGCTTGAAAAACACTTTTTTGTGGATGAACTGTTCAACTGAAAAATGTTTTCCACTGTAGAGTGGGATGCAAATTGTTCTACAAGTACATTTTCCTTCTCTATGATCGTTCTCGTTATTGAACCATCCGCTAATATTGAAAGTGGAATTGAAGACTTGTTGAAGTTTTGGCCAAAGATTTAATAAGCCACCTACCAGAAAAACCTAGAACTGTTAACAAACTTGTCGGTGAGCGTGATTTTGGAAGGAGATACCTTGCTGCCAACTTTTTTGGTTGGTCGTTGAAAGGCCGCTTTATTATTAACTTCCTAATAACTTTCATTAATTCATTACTAACTTTACAAAAAAAAATCAACAATATCACTGCCACACACTTCAAGAAATGCATTATAGGAAATAATTGGTTTTGAATGTACTCTGCAGGATGATGTCTTCAAATCAGCCTGCACCCTAGTGAATAAAATATAACAGGCCAAGTCGGTCGAACACTTCCTGTTACTGTACTAGAAACGAAAAAACATGTACCGGATCTTTTACGATTATGGACTAGCAATTTGGGTATGCTTGGATTCGGAGATTCATATGTGGGGCCAATTTTTTAAAAAAGGTGTAATTTGAGTTTATCATTCACAGTTGCTGACTGTAAAAAACTTTCTAGTTTCAAATAGAATTTCTCAAAAATTGAGTTTGCTATTCCAGTTTCATGATTTCATTAATACCAGTGTTGCCAGATCTAGTGTTTTTGCAGTGGTTTTCGAGTTACTTTTCTACTAGTTGAGAATCTACTGATGATTCAGTTCACTTTCTATATATAGTAAGTATTACATGTGTTTGTGAACCGAAGAAGTATATAGTAAGTATTACATGTGTTTGTGAACCGAAGAAGTAATCCAGTAATCTGGTTTGACGATTCCCTGAAATCTTTCAGAAAGACATTGACTAACGTCAAACTTATAGCTGACGTGAGCAAAGATTATTCTGATGTTGAGCTATATAAGTACCTAAAGAGGGACTATAAACAGCAAATAAAACTTGCTAAAAAACGAGCTTATGATGATTACATTCGTTCAGCAAAAAATGAATATGATGCTTGCTGGAAGATCATCAATTTCGAACGAAATAAAAGAACTTGCCCAATTGCTTCCCATATCTCACCGGAAAATTTCAATGACTTTTTTTGTAGATATTGCAGAAAGTATCATAAAATATTAACCTAAATTACCCATATCTGATTTACAAAACTTTAAAAATTTTCCAGCTCCCTGCAACACCTTTTTTCTCAAGCCCGTTACTGAGCTTGAAATCAGAGAAGCGGTAAAATCTCTAAAAGATTCAAATAAACTGCCTAGATGCCCAAGGTTTGAATAGTTCTATTATCAAGGAAACACTCGACATCATACTATACCCGTTAACCATGTTAGTAAATCTGATTTTTGAAACAGGCATATTTCCGGATTCTTTTAAGTTCTCCAAAGTGATTCCAGTATTTAAAAAAGGAGATATTTCTTCCATGGATAATTTCCGTCCTATTTCCATTATCTCAATTTTTAGTAAAATTGTTGAAATAATTTTAAAAAGACGCCTATATTCCTATTTTGAAACAAATAATTTTTTCTCAAACTCCCAATATGGTTTCCGCAAAGAAAGATCCACCTCGCAAGCTGTTTTAGATATAGTTGGATATGTCATTGATGGCCTTGAAGATGGACTGCATACTGCCATTACACTTTTTGATTTATCTAAGGTTTTGACTGCGTGTCACACACGCTGTTACTTGAAAAATTACAATATTATGGGGTGAGAGAAGTTTCGTTAACACTTATCAAATCGTACCTCACAAATAGATATCAAGCTGTACCTGTAGTACATGGAGTCCCTCAGGGATCTATCCTTGAGCCCTTACTTTTTATCATCTACGTAAATGATTTCTGCAATTTTATGGCGCCAAATAAAACAACTCTCTATGCTGATGATACCACCTTAATCTACAGTGGAAATAGTATCAACAAACTAACAGAAATATCGGAAGACGTTGAAAATAAAGCTAATACTTGGTTTCTAACGAATAATTTGAAATTAAATACCAATAAGACACAACGTTATTAATTCTCCACTGTAGGCCCCTCAAATGATAGCGTGAAATTGCTTGGCATAACACTTGCCATTAACTTATCTTGGCATCAACATACAAATCAGCTGAGGAGCAAGTTATCCAGCACTATTTATGTTCTACGACTACTTCAAAATATTACCAGCTTCGATATATTAAAATTACTTATTATTCGCTTTTTCATTCTCACATTGGTTATGGGATTGTTCTTTGGGGAAACTCACCTAGTTCTCTCAATATCTTTAGGTTACAAAAATGAGCCATTCGAATATTGGCAGATGTAAGTTTCCGGGAACCGTGTCAGCCACTTTTCAAAAAACTAGGTATCAAGCTTGTATCAACGTTATTCATTTTTCATATTTTGCTAGAAATCCACAGAATTGCGAGTACCTTACCTAGTCGTTCTAATATCTATCAGTACCGTACGAGAAACGCTGAAAAGATCTATACAAATCGATATCGTCGATATCTAGATTTTAGTATGAATAAATTCAAACAATCCGATAAACAACTACCTGGGGTATTTTAAAAATCGCTCCTAAGTCTCAACATACAAGCAACATACTCATCTGACTACCGTAAATATGCTATATCATGTTGTTCTTTCATGTTTTAATGTTAATCTTTATGTTGCTCTACTTTTTATCTTAAATTATATTTTATACTCATCCGATCTGAAAGTCTATTCTATTCTATTCCGAAAATGTCTACGTCAACTGCTTATTTTCTGACTTCCTCTGTGAAAACAACCTAGTCCAAAATTCCGCCTCTCCCTCCCTCCCGGAAATAATATATTCAAATACAGTCAAATCGTGGAAAAAAATCCACCGGAATCTGCTCAAAATCCCTTCGACAAACATTCCATATACCAAGTTATGCTCAGAATTATATTCATGGTAATTCGCTGACTCCGCACAAATAAATATTATCATAATAAAATATCCATTAGTCAAATGAAATTCCCGGTTGATAGATATGGGAGAAACCCGAAAGCTGGTTCGATTCGCGAAAATGGAAATTTGGAAAATAAAAATGACACACCGGGGTGTTTTTATTGGATTATTATTTTGGTTCCCTCATAACATTTTCCTTTCGGGAAATCCAAATTGGGTAATAGCGCAGAAATTTCCAGGGTAAGATGAATTCGGCTGATACTCGTAAGCAATTTCCTCTAATGAGATTTCTGAAAATCTGACTGAATTCAATCAGTGTCAACAAAGTGACTTCAAATGTTTTACCTTCGATATGAATAAAACAGCGGGACGTGGTTACATTCCGAATGTTTCACAGAGGATCTGCCAATTGTGAAAGTTCAACCAATCACTAACAATAACTAACATCTACAATCTGAAAAAACTATTATGTACCAGCAGCTGTTCATCTTTCTTTTTGTAGATGTATAGGAACAAGATCATGGGAAAAATTATATTACCATGGCATCAGAGGAGTATTTTTATGCGTCATAAAATCATATTTGTCGAATAGATATCGAGCAGTCAGTAGCAGTAATTGCATTTCAAATTCAAAACTCGTTAAACATGGTGTTCCCCAAGGATCAGTATTGGGACCACTTTTATCGATAATTTAGTGAATGACATCAGTAACTTCATGCATCCATGTAAATCTGTTCTATTTGCCGATGACACTACGTTCATATACTCTGACAAAAATTCTATTGAACTGTTTAGAATATCAAAGTCGATGATAAGGCAAAAAGTTGGTTAGTGACAAATCGACTCAAACTGAATAGAGACAAAATGCAACAGTTTCAGTTTTCAGCAAGCTCTGCCGGCTACTTCAAGTGCAAACAGTATTAAATTACTTAGTTTTCGATAGTACTCTTACTTAAACCTGTCATATTGACCAATTGTGTAAAAAATCATCTAGAAATATTTTCTTATTGCGTCGGTTGTGGAATATAACTAGTTTCGATACACTGAAAATGAAATATTTCTCCCTCTTCTATTCTCACATATAGCTATGGTGTTATACTCTGGGGCAACTCAACTGGGGCTGTAAAAATGGATAAATTGCAGAGAAAAGCTCCCAGAATAATTACTGATTCTAGTTATAAAATTCATTGTTTACCTCCGTTTTCAAAATTGAGAATACTGCAGGTGCCCACATCATTTTTGTACAACGTTCTTATAGAAATTCATAAAAAATCAACTTCAATAATCAAGCAATCTGACCTTCATAACTATGATACCAGACATTGTAACAAATTTCGGACAAATCGCTATTTTTTGAGTAAATCACAAAAGAACACACTGAATTTCAACCTCTACAACTATCTTTCCGATAGTTTAAAAATTCTTAGTATGTCCAAGTTCAAGAAATCAATAAAGAATTATCTTTTGAGTTTTTACTTCTTTTTTGTCGAAATATTTTAAATGTTTATAATGTCAACATACATACTCATTCTGTTCTTATATTTTTGTATTTGTGTTTCTCGTTTGTTTTTATAGTATTTTGATTTTTAACAAAAAACTTACATGTTATTTTTTGACTTGCTACATACATTTTATTATGTAACGTAATGGATTTTTAAGATATTGATTATAAGAATTGCGCGTTTTAATCGATTTTTATGAATAACGCCATCTATAGCCATATGTATGTACTGTTCGAAAGAATTGAAAACGTGTGATGATACTACAAATTTTCAATTATCCTTTTGAGTATTTTATTTTATTACTAGTCAAATGTAATATAGGACTGTACATTTGTGACAATTTTAAAATTATTTATTGTTTATGAAGTTAAAGGTTAATAAAAAATTTGTTTTATTTTTTGATTTTTCAAACCACAACATAGTCATTATATTTTTAACTATTTTATTTATCGTTTCAAGTATTTTATTTCAATACTAGTCAAATGTATAAAAGGACTGGACATTTGTAACAATGGATATTTTACAATTTTATATTGTTTAAAATTTTAAAAGTTGACGAAAGATTTGTTTCATATTTCAGTTTTTGAGACAATAAGACCATATCTTTGTTGGGATGTTCATCATTTCATTCTTATCATACTGAAACATTCAGTGGTATTGAAAATTTGTTTGAATAATAATGTTTGGTTTTTTTTTCCTTACTTTGAAAGTTTAAATGAACATTGTATTTGTTTTTCAATTTTGAACTGCGTTTTTTTTATTGATATCATTTAATTTTATTTTGGATCTGATAAATTGTTAATATGAAAATCTCTTAGTTTTATTATTGAAATATGAAAAGCAGATTTGTATATAACAGAAAAATCGATATTTTCGCAGAAATCGATTGTTTATTTTTATTGAAATTGATTTATATTTAATCAATTCTTTTCCACTATTCTCCACTATTATCTTATCTAATCTCATCATCTCCAAAGGCATCAGATTGAAGAAGTTGTCATTTGTAAAGCCACAGTGTAAGGAAATGATTGATAGAGCTGGTCATGCTATAGTTAAAAAATTAATTCATTTTCACCGATGGATAATGTCATTACATTCAACTATCTGTCAATTCTTTAAATAATGGTGGAAATAGAAATCGCATTAGTGAGTTTGAAAACTATTTTGAAAAACTATTTTGAAAAACATTTGAACTGGTTACTGCTATAAAAAAATCATCTTCTGACCTCCTCCTGAAATATCTGGTGAATACAAATCTCGTTTTGTCATGAATGTTTTGTCATGCTATCATCATGCTAGAAGTTACTCAAATACTCGTTAGTGTGAGAAAATTGCAATAACACTCCTTAGTTTATATACCTACTGATTTTGTGATTTTTCCAGCTGATAGAGGTGATACCACATTATTAATGGTTACTATAGATTATGAATATATTCATTTGTAGTTGATTTGGAGTACAACATAGCTGACAAACAATTCAGCAAAAAACCTTTACAGAAAACTACTAGACAATCCCACAAAATCAGTTGAACAGATAATATACAGAACATTGACCAAACATGAACATATTCTAACCAAAACAGAAAGCACCGAGTTGATTTCTTTTTTCTTTAACCTTCTCATTTTCATGGTTCACCAAGAATACATAAACCCAATGTTCCTTCAAGAGCCATCGCAAGTTCAAAAATCAGCAAAATATCTTCCGATATCAAAAATAGTAACAGTTTTCTAAAAAATACCACCCATTTCATAAGAAAACTAGAAAATTTCTCCCCAAATGATGGTGAACTGTTCAATAGGTTGGAAATTGTCTCATCTTCAAATCGTCGAACAAAGATGTACGTTTGCTCAATATTTGAACATTTGAGATGTCTATGCAAAATCTATTGTCAATTTGTAGATGACTTTCTTCAACAGGAATTTGATCCACAACATCGCGAATGACAGTAAGCATCCATCAATCACTCTATGTAACAGCTGAATAGTTTGAGCTGGATTATGAGAAGAGTTTGTCAACTCCATAATGGAATGGAGATTCTCCAATCTCGAACCAAGTAAATAATGCGACAGCCCAAGTCATTGTTCTTCTCTTCACACTCCTGATGGTCTTCTGGTGGATCAGTCAATTCATGACATTTATCTTCAGGGGTATTTTTTTTCTACAACAGAAATCCTCAATACTTCGAATAAAATTTCCCATCAGCAGATAAGAATTTTAGGTGTTAGTGTCGTTTTTAACGTAGGAGTTAACTTGCTTATTGTTCAGTTCGAAAAGTTTTTTGTCAAGGATGTGATAAACCATGTCAGAGTTGAAGTTATCATCTGCTGCTATTGGATTCATCAAATTCTGTTCTTCATTGAAATTCTCGGAATACTGATGAAACTATGGATCACGCTACGTTAAGCTGCTAATTTTTAATAATAAGGTTGTTAGTTGTGTTTGTATGAGTTGGTTTCTAGAAAACTGCGAAATCATGTTCATTGTTGAATTTTTTGATTGTGGTGTCTAAACATATTATGGATTTTTCTATTTCTGGTTCTGAATAGTCATTATGCTGAAAAAATTACTATAATTGTCGATGCATTCCTGTGAAGCAAGCTATAACATCGTCAATATAGCAACAACCAACGAATATTGGATTTTATGGAGCAGTTTCTTCGAAGATGTTTATGAAAATTCTAGCAAGGAGTGGTTCATCATGAGGTCTCCTCTATTTGTCATATATATTTGCTACTCTGTAGCGAAATGCTAATAGTGTAAAAATGGTTTTGTAATCATATGTATTGTTATTAGTTTTTATCAAGTGAAGGCTCAGTGCAGTATCGAGTGGAAATTGAAAATCTTTTACTTTCTCCTGAAAACATGAATGAAAACTTTTCTCTAATGAACTTTCAAGCCCCTTCTTGTTTTGTACAACCCTCCATTGTGTCACAATGAATTGTTACCTTCCTGCCTGTAATTCCATTAAAATAGAAAATTACGTCTCCAACAGATTACCTCATCTGAATGGAGGCTGAACGGTCCAAAGTTTGCATATAAACGGACAAAATTTGATAATCCTTATTTCGATCGATCGAAGTTGTTTCCGATTGAATTTGCAGAGGAGCATTGCTTTTAATTGTATCCAGTAGATTAATGAAGTTGCGGCCCTTCCCTCTAACTTCGAATATCTAAGATTACTAACTTTCCTCATCGACTCCATTAGCTGGCTACCGATTCTGATGGAACAGCGTTAGTGGTGTTCGAAGATGTTCCGCCAATAACGGTTATGGGTTTTGGGATGCTTCGCTTTGATATTTATTGGGGATTGTTGTGCTGTGGGTCGAATAAACTCGCGAAGATATGAGACAAATAGCTGGTGGTTGTTTCAAAAATATCGTATTAGAAAGTACACCATTGTACTAGTTTTGAATTTGAAGACGCTGCGTTGTTAAGTATTCATTTGGCAGCAATCAAATACAAACGTTTCTGGTGATTTTGTGAAAATGGAGGAAACTGGACATCGTTATGTGGTATAACACTGTCATTCGAAATGCCTCAGCTCAACCAATATAAAAGCTGGACTGGATTATATTCCGGGTGAGTCTGCTCCTTCATTTATTATACTAAAATATTGGATAGCTGAGCTTGAATGAGGTCGTACGAGCTACCAAGACGGGCATCACAGTAGTCGATCAAATGAGGTGACTACACCAGAAATGATGAAGAGCATCCACAAAGCCCTACTGAATGATAGTTGACTGGAAGTGCGCGAGCTAACAGACTTGGTAGACATTTATAAAAGTGTGGTACATCGTATATTATCTGAAAATTTGGGCATGATAAAGATGTGTGCGAGATGGGTGTTGCATTTGCTCATACTCGAGCAAAAACGGTATTGTATGAGGATATTTTGATTATACTAAATGTTTATATACCACCATGACTGGGAATCGAGAGCTATGTTACTCCCTTTAAAATGCTTGAATCTCAAAATGTTTTCAAAACTCATCATAATATTGGTGGATCTGATTTTACTCTGAATCTGGAACCAGCGCTTACCAGTTCAATAATATTCCTGAAGAGCATAAGTTACTTCATTTCATGGTTGCTACATTTCATTGCATTCTAGCAGAAGACTTTCAACTTTTTTGCCAACGAAGATTATCAGTTTCCACTGAACATTTTTCTGATATCCCAATATTATGGAAGTGGGAACTTCGAGTTCTTTTCTTCAGGCATACCAACATTCCTTCATTGTACAACAAGCTATCCGAACCGTCTATGTACCAGTAGCAGATCATATGTTAGTAGGGCTTTTGATACCATCAACTTTGACTTATTACTGGTTATTCTCCATCACTTAGGGCTTTCAGATGGGTCGATATCACTATTGAGTGAGTATCTCAGTGAAATGCAACAGAAAGTCAACATCAATAGCAACTGCTCACCTCAATTTGAAATCTGGAGTTCCCCAGGGATCAACTCTGGGCCCTTTACTGTTTACAATGTACACCGCGAGCATTCTGAAATGTCTTGAATTCTGTTCTGTACATTTGTATGCGGATGGTACTCAGCTTTATTATGATTTTCCATCGTCTAATGTAATTGATGCTTCTATGAAAATAAATACTGATCTGAAAGCATTCGTAAAATCAGCTACTGACCATTGTTTATTTATAAATCTTAGTAAATCAAGTATAATTGTTTTTACACCAAGAAATGATCGAAGTATTGTACACGATATGAACATCATGATTAGTGGTGAAAAACTCGAAATAGTAAATGAAGTAAAAAGTCTTGGTGTCTTGTTAGATTCATATTTAAGATTTGAAAGACACATCAACCAACTTATCCAACGAGCATATTCTTCTATAAAAATGGTATATGGAAACGGATATTTTCTTCCCACCTCAATAAAAATTACTTTATGTGGGACCTTGGTTCTTTCTTTATTCAATAATGCAGATATTTTATATCACCCGAATGTAACCACAAACTATAAATACAAAATCCAGAAAGTACAGAACTCGTGTCTTCGGCTAATACATGAGATAAGGAGCACCAAAGGATTTCATATAAATTGAAAGAAAAAGATAGTTGGAAATAGTATGGAAAATAGAAGACATCTACATAGTGCATGTAGCTATCCAATATTTCATTTATAAGTAAAAATTATGAAAAATATTTACTTTTTTTAGAAATAATGAAGGCCATTATTATTATATGTGTCTATATTTTTTGTCATTGTTCTACATCAGCTTGTTCGTGAAGGAGGTTTTCATTTTGACCTGAAAAGCGTGCTATTGAAGATAATACAGCGGGACGGTTCGAACCGAGTCCTTGAACAATTTAGAACGTTTCAAAATATTCAAAAGTATTTCTCAACATTCCGGAATATTCTGGAATGTGCTGTAATGCTGCCTGGAAAACCTGGAAGACCTGGAAAAATAACAGTAATTATCGCATGTTTCTTCAGAAAAAACAATGTGAAAGTAGCATTCAGACCACATTCCAGGTTATCTCATTTCCTTTTCAATGCCAAAGATAAGGTCGACGAGTTAGAAAAATCTTGAGTTTATAAACTTAAGTGTCCGGAGTGTAATAGTGTTTATGTGGGACAATGCGGACGAAATTTCCAAAAACGGTATGCTGAACATGAGAGGTCCTT
>WOGP01004616.1:0-13852 GCA_015342065.1 Leptinotarsa undecemlineata
GTGAAATTTTCAGGTTGATCCGTTAAATAGTTTGTCAGAAACGGCTAATTAACGCTCATCATGAAAAGCCCTGTATAATCATAAATTATTCTACTTCAAGTTGAATACTGATTAATTTTCAAACGTGGTTTTATATCAATTCGAAGGATAATAAAAAGTTGACTAGTTAACAGTATGGCTATGTTGTTTTGATTTATTATGATATTTTTATTTTAAAAATATCTGAGAAATCTTTAGAAAAGGGCTCAAAGCACCATTTCATTGATAGAAATTGAAATGGTTTTTTCGATAATGAGATTATTTTCCATGTGTATCCCTTATAACCATTAGGTTTGAACATTCATCGGACGAATCCCAATATCACTAACTTCATTCAAAGATTCAACTACAGTCAACTTTTCAACACACAAGTTTGCATTCTTCTCCATCCCTGATTCAGAGTCAAATATACCTCGAATTACGGAAAAATAGAAGGAAAACTTGGTCTGAAATAAATGCGGGTTGTCGTATCGTCTGCTCTTTTGCATCTCCGCTGAGGATAATTTTCAACTTTATTAAAGAAATAAATATATGTAAAGTGGAATGAAAACGCGAATGACGTTGATGGTACTACTGGCTGAAATTGTAGCAAAAGATTTTATGTTTTTTGTTAGGTTTGTAACAAATGCAAGTGAAAAAGTAGGAACGTCAGTAAACAATATTCAATTGTTCGACTCAACCTACATACTGTGATGACAGTTGTTCGTTCAATTAATTACCCCAATCAATAATTCCAAGGAAAAAAAACACTGATCAATATCTTCTGGGTAGTGACTAGTGGGTAGCATCGTGATTATTCTGAGCCAATATCTGCTCTTCTGAATCAGTTCTACGGTTGAATTCTCCGGTGGATCTTCATTGAAATGTTCTCCCTGTTTTTTTTTGTCTCACATACAAAGTTGATACGTGTGTAACAGCTTTTTCGTGATTCCTGAGTGTCCTGCACAAAGTATAGTATTAATCACTTTATTCCCGGCCGCCAGTTCTCTTTACGGATCGTGACTTCCAGGGTTGAGGGTTGCTATCCTCGCCTTTCCTTTCAGTCCGTCTAGATGTTGGTTTCAGATCAGTCTAGAAGTTTGAGAGGTCCTAGTCCCTCTGTCTTGGTCCTCTTGGTGAAAGCTACTGTAACAAATTTTGATCTGCACACTGTCAATTCCTTTTTCTTCAGTCCATTTCATCATATTGTTCAGCGTCTGCTGCATATTTTTTATCCTGGAGTAAAATGATTAAGTATTCTGCGTAGACCAGAAACAAGAGCTCTCCTAAGGATATCTTATTGCTGGATGCTCCACGTAAGATACTTCTATCAGTACTGTTTTATTATTTGTTTGCAGTTTTTATTTTTCTTCCATTTTTGTTATCTTGATATTAAAGAAACATTGAACTTGATTATTTCGGTCATCGTCCGATTCTTTCTGTGTTATTTCAATTATTTAATCTATCTGATTATGTTTGTCATATCATCCCCGTCTTTTTTTCAATCCATTTCTGGATTTTTTTAATATAGATTTTTGTCAATTTCTAAAGACATTTCAAGCACAGAATATATTGCCCTTTTTTTTCTTACCCTCAACTATTCTCCTCCTTCCTCTGCATTTTCTCAATCATTTGAAATCATCACAGTATTTCATGTCGTGGATGTATTTCCTCATTTATTCCTTAATTTCCAGTAACTTTATTTCATATTTTTTAAAGAAGTAATCTAGCGGCCTCGGAGTATAGTTAAAATCGAATATCCATATTCATTAGCAATATTCCAATTAAGATCTAATTTGAGCTTAAAAAAAATAAAAAAGTGCTTAATTGTGTACAAATCACTAGTTCCAAATAGCGTTTCAAGATCCTTTTGCAAGTCCCATAACATGATTGACATTTCACCCTGTTCGGCAAAATTTATTTTCTCAGTGAAAACTGATGCCTGAGTTTACTTAGCAATAATTTCTACTTGATAATTGTCAACTCACAGAAAAACTGATTATTATTATGACCTTATTATCAAGATGGGCTTTTATGGGATAAGCAGTATACTGAGTATCCGATCCATTCCTAAAGGTTGTTAGTGAATAACATAAAAAATATTTGAGATCGTGCTGGATGGTTTATAAACAGTCAGTTGCATCTGGCAACTATGTTTTCTCTATCGTTAACATTCTTATATCCATCATTTTTCAATATAACCTTTGGACGATTGATGAATATGTATTTATTCAATTACCATCAATTTGCAATCCTGAATTAAGTATCTATTGAAAATATTTTGCACATTTCACTAACCAAGTTAGCATTATAATGAGTCGACTAATTCTTAATTATGTTTTCAACAGATTAATTTTTGCCAGAGGTTCCATATTCTACTTGCAAACTTAATCTATGAAAGAAGCAATTCATAACATTTAATAACAATTCGATCGATGTCCACATCTTCTCGTGCTTACCACTTATGAAACTTCTACGACAATAACCCATAGTTCGACTTTGAATGAACTGACAACCGAGAGCACGTAACAAAACAATCTAATCAAGAACGTGGCGTCCCTTTCATTGGGAAAGGATCAATATCCGAAAACGCCATAACATATACGAAATACATCACAGCGTGTCTAATTTCATCGCAGTTGCACTCTGTTCCTATGGCCATCAGAGAAAGCATATGTTAGAAACAATAGGTCGCAGCGTTTCTATGCACTAACAGAAGGTAATGTTATACTGAAGTAACGACAAAAGGAGCAACGGGATAGGAGTTGAAATTCAATTTGTTCCGGCAGTGGTCCAACTTCGAAGTTATCAGAGGAAAGACGTTTTCCATTGTCGGCCGGTTGGAAGTCCCCGCCGCATAAAAAGAAAAATATGTATGCGATATAAGCAAACGATATTGTGTTTCTGAAGAACGCGCCGGTAAAGAACACGAGCGAGGTCTTTCAACAAAAGCCACTGTTATGATCTTGCAAGAAATATTTGAAAGGTTGGTGGAATCAATCGAATGTATAAAATTGCTACCGAAATATTATCTCAAAAATAAACACTTTATACGAAGTATGAACTAGGCTCGGAACCAATTAAAGACAGGAAATGAAATAACGATGAAATAATAAAAAATGCAAGCATTTACCGTAGAAGTCTCGATTTTTGAATGCCAAATGAAAAAGAATAGATGAACATGAAGTGAAAGAATCTTGATATGGATTCGGGGGAAAATATACCACATAGTTTTTCTATAGTCATTAAAAACAGTGCAGTAAGTGTGGTATGAATTTGTGAAAATAATACCCTACTGTGTGAGATATAATGGAAATATTGAAATATTTATCATTTAGCAATTAACATCGAATATTAAAAAAACTACTTGTTCAGAAATATGGTATTCATTGCAGAATGCGCCATCTCTTGAATCATATACAATATGACTGATAAGTGGAATTATTCCTTTTTTGAAGATAAAAAAGCTGATTAGCACTTGAATAATACAAGTCTGCAGAAAAATATTGAGACCTGTTTTTTGTGTAATTCTTATGTTTCTGGGTGTGCAGAATCCGAAAATGACTTTCATTTTGTCATAAAACGTCACGTTTTCTTTTAATTATTGCATCACAAAACTTATTTTCTTATCTGAAATACATTCAGTACTAAACACTAACCACATTCCTTTTTCCCAGTAACACTTTTGGCTCATTTTCGTTTGTAGGAAGCATCTGGAAGGTCTCTCCGAAGCGTCTAACAGTAGTCTGCCATCATTAAGACGCTCCGCCTGCCCTGGAATCATGATTGTGATTAATTGTGGATCAGCCATAAGCCGTCTGATACCTATATCGTCCAACGAAAACACCTTCCTTCAACTATGCCTCGGAGAGACCTGGAAACTTTGATATTAACTATTTGAAACAATTTCTATCTCTTGGAAGTGACATTGCTTCATAAATCTCAGCTCGATGTGGAGCAGTGGAAGAACTTCATGAGGAGGCACCAATCTGATGAACCCAGATTTTATCCAAGCAACATGACCTTTTAAAAAATAGCCGAAACTAGTCAACAATAAAGAAATATCGTGAAAAATAGACAAAAGTGTGATTTTGTAGTGTATCCTCAATGGATAACTGTCACCAAGGCAGTTTTCTCGTAAAAAATATAATTTTTTCTGATGAAGCCACTTTTAGATTAAATGGTGGGGTCAACCGTCAGAATTGTAGGTACTGGGCCAAAAAAAACCTCCACTGGATGCGTGAGCATCATACACAATACCCGCAAAAGGGAAATGTATGGACTGGCATTGTAAGAAACAGGATCATCGGACCCTACTTTTTCGACGATACTTTTGACGGGCCAACATATCTTCAGTTTTTAAGAGGATATCTTGTACCTAATTTAATTAATTCATTCCCTAGTAGAATTAAACCTGGAAGTTTTGATGAAAGTTTATGGTTTCAACAGGATGGTGCGGCTCCACATTATGCTGCAGATGTTCGAAGGTATCTCGACCAAATGTTTACGAATCGATGGATTGGTAGACGTGGACATATTGAATGGCCAGCGAGGTCTCCAGGCTTAAATCCGCTGGATTACTTTATGAGGTTCCATCTGAAGAATGTTCTTTATGAAACGAAACCAGCAAATATTACAGAAAATTCGGACAGAAATATACAATATTTCTCAAGAAACCATAAACAAGGCTCAACAAGAATTTATTCAACGTTTAGGTTACTGTCAAATACAGCAAGGTCTACAGTTCGAACATTCAAAATAAAGTCATGTATTTATCACTGGATTACTTTCCCATTGTTAAATTAATCATTGGAAAAAAATATAAAATAATTAATTTATTTCTATTTTTATTACATATCAATAAAATGTATTTTCTGAGCGCACATATTTCAAATTCTGTCCGTTAGACCCCAATCATCATACCTTTTCGTTACTAAACCTGACACCAAATACAGGGTGTTGCGTTTAAAAAAATTGCCGATGACGTCATCACATGTAATATGGATCACCCTGTATAATGAAATTTTATTGTAAAATGTAGAATATTAAAATTAAAAATCGACATGTTTCAGATTTTTGTAAAACGACCTTTGGTTTTGCAAATGTCGAATTTATTCCATACTTTGCGGACACACTGTATATATGAACCACTTATCAATCGGAAAAGAGGTCTGCATTACTCTGAAACTGAGAGGAGGAAGGCGAGAGTGGAAAGCAGTGACAGCAACCAAGTGAATATTTTCGAGATTTCACTGACATCAAGGTCAATAAATGAATTGACAATAAACAATTTATTCGACAGCCATTATATTTATAGTGTTTCCCTCTCTAAAATAAATATTATCACTGAATCTCGATATTTAAAACTGATGTATAATGAATATTCAAGTGTGTGAGGATCGTTTATGTTTTTAAAATATGCAGATTTGAAAATATCCAAATATTTTTGAAATATATAAATATCTGAAGATGCAAACAAATAAACAGTCACCCATTAACATGTCGTCCGACCTACGATATTAAAAACAACCCCAACATAGATCTAGGGACCCGGATTTCAGAATATTAAAAACAATAATTTATCCTAGTGGATAACCATTAGTGTTATCGTCCGCATACAGCCGAAAACTAGCATAATCCTACCTAAGCCCCATTGATCAATAAAAGCTGCACCCGTACCAAGCGTACTGTACCCTTTCATTTCGGAAACTGCTTTGCTGGAATAAAATAGTCTGGACAAATAAAAAAATTGAACGAAAACAAATATATTGGATGAAAACATTAGATATATAAGGTCTCTGATCTGGTCCGAAAAATTCGTTTGCGTTATTTCCCAAATCGTTAAAATTCATGGAAAACGTCGAGATACACGAATGTCAGTTGCTACCAGTAATACTTTCAATTCTTTGGGAATTGATCTTTGATACAAAAAAAATGTGGGAATCTTACAAAGAAAGGAAGGAAGTTATCAATTTGTAAATAAGTAATACTGTACATGGATGTGTAGATCATGCAAATAAGTATCTTTCAGACTCAAACTTAAAGAAAGCCCTCCTGAAACAGCCTACGTTCATATAAACATTGAATTACACGAAAGAAAAAAAATCTTTCGAAATAGATACTTTGATATGAACACTGAATTATACAGAAGATAATTTTCTCTACTCAGTTTGTATTTCAAACATTCGTTATGGAATGAAATCAGATATCATTCACAGGAGTTCTACTTTGAATGAATGGTAACAAATTGCACTTACATGGAACACTGTCATCCTCACTGGTAGACACCGATGTTTCGCCATAAGACACTTGCCTCAAGGCTCTTCATTTCCAAATTGGATAACATTATAGAAAATACACACAATTAATTCATTGTGTCTGAAAGTTACTTCTTTGCATGATCTACACATCCATGTATAGAGTAACTTATTTACAAATTGATTACTTCCTTCCTTTCTTTGGAAGATTCCCCCACATTTTTTTTTATATCAAGATGGAGTAGGAGAAAGCCGAAAACTTTCTTTCACAAAAAATAACCACTCCTAAAAATATAACCCCTTCAATTCAAGTTTCAATTCCTCAATGAAGCTGTGACATTGATTTTGAACCATATCCAGTCATGGCAGAGAGGAGTTTAGTATTTGGTAAGGTTTATAAAAGAGGAAGTAATTGGTAAAGTGGCAACTAGTAAGACGAAGACATGCAGGATCAAAGATTTGAACTGAAGAGAAACTGGAAAATATATGAGTGAAATTAATGATTCAGATGAAAGTAGTTTTGAAGACGACTGTCATACTTAGCCTGTGACTGAAAAAATCAAGATATATTTTTGACAAAAAAGCAGAATGTGGAAATGGAATAAATGGAAATAATGAAATAAGCAGATATTTGGGTACTTTTTAGGACAATAAAAAAGAATTAAACAGTCATATAGTCAAAGCCGTTAACACAAAAAATGGCTAATTCCAATCAAGAGATGATTAGGAAGTTGCAGTTTCAGTTATCCCCACGCCATTAAATAGTTTTCAATGAAAATGTGTTACCTGCTTCTAATTTGACAAAGCTGGCAAAAGAAATTTTTGTTACAATAATATGGTCAATGATATACCCTTTTATGTAAAAGAGGAGCCAGAATATTATTATGATATGTGAAGAGCATAAAGAAAAGATTAATCAAAATTTGCTGAATATTACCATATAACACTCATGAATGTAATTAAAAATTTCAGAAGGTTCTATTTCCTGAATAACTATATTTTATTCAACTTGGTTTCTCGTTGAATTTAATCAACTCATTCTTAACCTCTCAACCCTGAAATAAACAGTTGTTCGTTTATTGATTACTAAGTATTGTAAAATATTTAATTCTCGGGTTAATTCACTTTTCAAACAACAGTAAGAATTAATGTAAAAAACAATAAAATCAATAACAATATCTATCAGAATTCTTTCACGAGTTTTTTGATTGAACTTACTATATTGTTTTCGTTCTTTAGCTTCAATTATCAACTACGTTATTTAAAAAAAGTCTATAGATCATAATCCCCACAAGCATGTTATCGAAAGGTGAAAATGTCATCTTCAAGTGACAGAAACGTTTTTTATCTTCAAGTGACAGAAACGTTTTTTTAAGGAAACTAAGAGTGTAAATGTAACTCAGATTTCACAAAGACAATAAGGCAATATTTCTATAACTTATGGTATCATATTCACGAATTTTCGCCTAAATAATTTTTCGCCTACATCAGAAGATGATATCCTGATTGAATGATCAATATTTTTATACCAATATTTCCACACCAATCCTTTGGTACCCATTTTTTCACACCAGTACCTATATTTTTGCACCCATCTTTTCTCAGTGGAGATTTTCACTCCCAAATCGTTTCATGCCAGGATCTTTTGATTCCGAAACGTAAGGACAGGGTCACCTGAACAAATCGAATGTTTCCCGCAGTCATTTGTTGGACCTTCATTTTTGTTACAGCCTACTGATCTTTGAGTTCATGTATGAGTTTACATATAGTTGGACATATCTTAAAATTGAAATTATCATCAACCAAAGTAGATTTATCCCAATCATTTCGTGATGACTTGCAAGAATTTTTACCAAAACATCTGTCAAATCTATATATTGACAAAATAATAGCGCTGAGTATCCGTTCATTTTCAAATCTTTCTATACTTGCATTTTTAAACTAATTTCTCTAATGTTTCAAAACATTGTGGATGGAATATGTATATTCAATATTTCTATTTTGTCAAAATTATCTACAGTATATTTCTTCCAAGTATTATTTTTTGTGTTGTATACCTTTGCCTCGGGAAAGACAGGTTTTAGCTGTCTACTTCTTTCCACAAAATCAACCACTCCTTAAAGTATACCCTTTTCAATTCATCTTCGTCTTCTTTAGGTAAATTATTCAAGGTGGTCCTTTGGGGAAAACTGAGTCCAACAATGCATTTGTGGTTCATTTCAGTACTGCATCACTTATTCTTTGTTTTTGAGTTCCGGTTTCATCCTTTAGGAGAGTTCTAAGTGTCTTTTACTGAATATTATCTCGATATCAACATATAACATAATCTATCTACCATCCTGGATTCCTCCAATTCAAAACAAAATATTGGATGAAATCGGATCGAATTTATACACAAAGTCCTCGTTGTTGTTGTCGGTTATTTTTCCCGGACTATAAACCAGACAAAGACAACAATATTTAGTTGCGGGGAAATCAAACATACATTTATACACTATGTAATGAGCCAAGTGACATGGTCACGTGGCGCGGAAGGAGAGGAAAAAAAGAGGGTGATACGCTGAAATAAGAAGGGTCTCGCACTCACACTTTCATGGATATCTTCGCATTTTTCGGCTAAATATGAGCGTTAAATCGGATTGTCGTAGCAAGTAAATCAAGAAACATATGACAAGCGTTCACGGTTCAATTGTTTTATGGATGATTTTTGCGAGTGTTTTGGGGACAACTTTTATGTGTGTTGTCAAAATAGGAGATATATTCGAATCGGAGGCACTTGATAGTTAAGGGGCCTATAAGAAGCACACTATATAAATATATTCCAAGTCTTGAAAACAGTGGGGTTTTCGCAATGGTTTTGGGAACGCATATTTGATTGAGAATTCCGACAATAATTATTTGTCAAAAATATAATTATGATGTACTGTTTGGAACCTTTGGTGTAGGAATGAATATTACTGTAGCTCTATCCCAACACCAAACCATTATTTTCAACAACTAGACACGTGTTTCAATCACCAAGAGATAATCTTCAAGAGGAATATTAAACTAAATCTACATAGAGTTTTGTCCTTATTTACACCATAGATACCTCTGCTAGGTATCTGCGTCTTGATTGTCTTAAAATTAATTTTACAATGTTGCCTTATTTACTAGTCACGTAATTTTGTTAACTAAAAATATTATTGCAACAAGCTATATAGTAAACTATTACCTAGGTATTGGTCCATTATCTTTCCAAAGTTCTTCGCATATTGGTGATATGGAAACCAAGATAAATATAACTCAGTTTCATACCACCAATACACGAAGAACTTTGAAAAGATTTTCAAGGAAAATAGGTATGAAGGTGGTATTTGAAACAAATCACACACTACAGAGTCTTTTATGAAATCCAAAGAACAAAGTCGAGAATTCGGAAAAGTATGGAATTAACGATTGAATTTAATGTAAGGACTGTAATGCAAAATATTTTGGACAGACTAAAAGATCTATTGAAATTAGATATAATGAACACTTAGCATACCTAAAATATGAAAGACCAGAAAAATCAACAGTCGCCCATCATGTTTTGCAACAAAACCATTCTGTTTGAAAAATCTGTTTTTCCAGTTAACCAGCTGTCGCATCCCTACGAAAGACAACTCTCAAAAGTCGAAATTTGTGCGAGATAAGGACTAACGAGGTCTTACCCTTTAACGGGTGATTCCTAAGACGGGTTGGACGACATCAAGTGAAAATCGATCGTTCAGCTGGGGCTTGAACCAGCGACCAACACTGCCGTCGATTTGAGTGAGTGAAAAAAGCACCCACGTCGAACCGACCGGCTACCGTCTATAAACTTTATTTCATTAAGAATAGTTAGACAAGTTAATAACAGCAGGCATCTAGATACCTATGAGAGCTCAGACACAAGTCAACATAATAATATTATAAATAACAATACTGAACCAATATCTAATAGTTTACTATATAGCTTGTTGAAATAATATTTTTAGTTATCAGATTCACCTGTCTAGTAGATGAGTCATCATTGTGAAATTAATTTTAAGACAATTGAGACGCAGGAGGTATTTATGGTGTAAATATGGTATGTATATTTAGTTTAATCTTCCTCTTGAAGATGATAACCTGGTGATTGAAACACGTGTAGAGGTGTTTAAATAAAAATTAAGACTACCGTGAATATAACAGAAACTTCAATTCCCAAAATGCCCATACCTACCGTGAACAGTTTTTCACTAGTAAAAATATTCACTGTACTGTTATAAATTCATTTACATAATATATGTCACGAGTGTAGTGTAATCCTTCTAAGTTAATATTAGGTATATTAATAGAAATTAACAGTTGTTTTTTTTTCTGTTTCTAGATTGAATACGATACATGTAAAATAACTTGATGGTTACATTCTTATGAATGGTTTTGTAATTTAGTAGGATTTTGCAGTTACAAAAATGCTATGATTGAAGACTTGAATTTGGCGACTTATTCAGAAATCAAAGTAGTTGACAATTAACAAATAATAAAACTAATGAAAACTTGAATTATAAATATACCAATTTTTTTCAAATAACGTGAGTGTTTGATTTATTATTACACCAAAATTATCTAAATTGACATCCTTCAATTTCGGAAAATTGACAGAGTATGAAATGTTTAGCAACAAACACTCAAATTAATTACCTCTAGTAACTACAAGTTGAAAATAGTCTTTCAGTGTACAATATTTCACATATTACCACAGAATTCTACCGATGAAATGAGAAAGTTCATGCCGAATTTATAAAAAGACATAACTATTTCCACGTACCAGAATATCCCCGAAAACACACTCATGATAGTTTTCATATATTGATTGGATTTGCTTCAATTAACGAAGTTAATCCATGCACCATCACTCCCTGTATAGTTCGTGAACATGTCCATCAACACTAATTGTCGACATTGACAACAATTCCAAAAATTATTTTTTATTTCAATTCTGAAATCAATAATTCAACTTTAAATCCGAAGTTATTTAAACATTTCAACTATTCATGGAATGGAATAATCATTGAATTGAATACCTACAACCTTTCGGAAATTTATTCCACAGAGATACCTAATTGAAACGTATTCGAAGAGGAGAATGTTAATTTCCTGCTCTAATGGATTTTTTTATAAACCCCAACATTTTTCCCAATTCAGAATTTTGATTAAATTTCCGTTCACTGGAATTCGGCACATATTCATTCGAACGGTGTTTTATTTTGAAGAAAAATTCAATTGAAATAACTATTCGATCAGGATGAAACTAGAAACGAGAAATCATACATAGAAACTGAGAGAGATAGACGGTATGAATTTTTATCATTCTATGACATACCCATTTGAAAGTTGAAAAGCAGTAGCGTCCTCTTATCATTGTGATCCATGCATTCTACTACACATTATGAAAAACTTCCTTGGTTGGGTTGACCCGTTACTTCTATGCAAGATGGAAAAATAGGATATAATACGAGTACACAAATGATAATAGTTTTTACACTTTCAGCAGGCTCAGAATTCTATCAGATTGCTCTTCAAAAAGGTTTGTCATTGAAGGGGAGTCAAAATGAATACAAGTGGGTGTATTGCTTGTGTGCAGCCCAATTTGCCCATTTCTTCTGAGTCTCCGGTCTGAAGCATCCTCATGCGCTTGCGTTTTTATTTTCATAACACCCATTCCAAAAACTTTATTCTGTGTACTAGTTTGTGAAAATTTTAGTTGGATGTATGACTTTCACTATAAGGGTTTTACAAAAACCGCGACACGTGTTTCGCTATACAATAGCTTCTTCAAGCATAAAAAATGCTTGAAGGAGCTATTGTATAGCGAAACACATATCGCGTTATAGTGAAAATCATACAATAAACTGTATTGATAAGTTTTTTAATATGGATTATCATCAAGTATCGGCCAGTTCTATTCAATTACTTAGTTTTCATTGGACAAAAAATTGCTGTCTCACAATCTCATAAGCTCTTTCAGTTTCTTTGCTTCATTGTCAACAGATAAGGTCTCCATTATACAGGTGCCCAAGTGTGCTGAGTGTCTATTTTCCTTTTCAGACGACCATCCCGTATATTAAAGTTTTATAGAGTCCAAATATGTAATTGACGATTCGTATTATCTGTAATATCGAGTACAGTAGGCTCCGAGTACAGAATCCATTTATTCCTGTCCGCCAGTCAAAGCTTGCCACAATATATAATGTAAACAGCAACCAAATAGATTAAGCTTTTTTAATATCGGCTCAAAGACAATAATTCTGAAAATTATTGATTTGTGTTCTATTGCGTCTTTTTAGACTCCCAATAAAAGTTTTTCTCAAATATTTTCCGTATACAAAAAGCATC
Source organism: Leptinotarsa undecemlineata (assembly GCA_015342065.1). Taxonomy (NCBI): domain Eukaryota; kingdom Metazoa; phylum Arthropoda; class Insecta; order Coleoptera; family Chrysomelidae; genus Leptinotarsa; species Leptinotarsa undecemlineata. The sequence goes on from WOGP01004616.1 coordinate 12,657, forward strand.
AGTTACACTTTTATTGTATGTGAAATGAACAAATAGTGTATAGTAAGCATTGAATAAATACTTTTTGCATTTCAAATTCAAATATAAAGGTATTATATGTACTATTCGGAAACAATTCAAACTAATACTCAATCCTGGCATTTACTGCATATTGACTTTTACTAGGGATCGAAAACAAAATCCTGGCGTTAAGTGCATATTGATTTGTACTAAGGATTGAAAACAAAAGTGTAGAACCCCCTCTTTCATCAGCTCGTATAAGTTCGTAGATTATTTTTGAGGTTATTCGTAGAGGTCCACTAATTGAAAGTAGTTTTGCAGTAATAACATGTAAGCCATCCATCCCCATTAAAGAATCCTATTTGAAAAATATCATTTATTATTAATTTGGATGAATTCACTAACGTGTACTGGCAGTTCCGTTCGCCACTGCCTAGCTTAATCAAATATAAATCAATAAAAAATGTGGAGACCATACATATCGCTCCATTTTCATTCGACATTTTTAACAAAGGAAAATGAATGACAATCGACAATGGAGAAGCTATCAGTAGCACAAGCTATTGCCAACGAATATTGATTTTCGCCGCCGTTTGTTTTCATACAATTTGAATTCATCAACTTCAATTGCATCAACACAATTGAAAAGAAGTTGGTTGAAAAAACTGTGTTATGCCGATCATTCTTGAAAATATTGTTTTTTTTTCAGGGTCGAACGAAAGAACATTCGAATACTGGATGTGTAGTTTTTACAATCCTAATATTTTCTAAAATGAAAGCAAGTAAGAGCAATTCCACACGGCGGCTGTTGATAAAACAATTACACTAGTAACTAAAGAACAAAACTATTTCATCCAATAACTCTTTGCTCATATACAGGGCTTTTCATGATGAGCGTTAATTAGCCGTTTCTGGCAAACTATTCAACTGATCAACCTGAAAATTCCACAGTATGCATAAATCAATATGACCTACACGCCTAAAATATTTTAGACGAAGCAGCGTTGTCGCTTCTACTATAAAGTAGCCGCTTCTTTGATTTTTCGAATGGAACACCACGTATATAATATAATATTATGATTCATTATCACTTTGTCAAAAAATTCATATACTATTTCCCTATACCTATCTATTACCGTTTAGAAGATATAAATTAATTTCGCTGGATTCAGAATGCCTCTAAATAGGTGTGACCA
>WOGP01004617.1:0-13849 GCA_015342065.1 Leptinotarsa undecemlineata
GCGCGTTTCGCCAACAAAGTTAGCATCCTCAGGAGAAGAAAATTGGTCTCTAGTCTAGTATCTACTCTAATTCATCCTTATATACTGAAATTTGTTACCTGTGTTGTATAACTGAAGTCCAATATGGGATTTACCTGTAATTGACTACCTTAGAGTAGATACTAGACTAGAGACCAATTTTCTTCTCCTGAGGATGCTAACTTTATTGGCGAAACGCGCGTCGAGTGCAAAAATATCAGTTTGGTTTTGGGGTAATTGATTAAAGAAGTTATTCAACTTTCACACCAAAGGTTCCAATCCCGTAGTTAGAAAATATATTATCAGGTAAAACTCACAAAACATTCATGAGTGAATTATACCCAAACTGTCGAGAAAACAATATAGTCAAGTATGGTAGCATAAATTACTCGAATAAACTTTCAGAAAATATTCAAGATTATTTCTCTAAATACAAAATTACAATAGCTTCCACAAGTAATAATAATTTAGGTAGAATCCCGTTTATTGCAAAGCCCAAACGGGATAGCATGAAAAAGTCAGGTATATATAGAATAAAGTGTGGCAAATGCTTGCAGTATATACAGGCCAAACCAGTAGAAATTTTGAAACAAAACTGCGAGAACACGTCTGTTTGGAAAAAATCTGCAATGTACGAACATCTTCAACAATCAAACCACAAGATAAATGAAGATAACCTAAAAATCCTACAAATATGTAATAAAGGGGAAAAATGAATGTGTTGGAAGCCATGGGGATTAACAAATCAATTAAAACCTGGAAATATATACCCCTAATCGGGTAGCTTGATTTACATAGGTCTCCTCTCTTGAATTTATGAGTTTACCTACCCCTAGAATTTTCATCGTGGTATTTCAAATTGGCCATCCTCTCTCTCAAGTACTTGTGTTTCCAGCATACCCAAAAATTCTAGTTAAATCAATATTTCAGAATTCAGATTACAGTTTTATACTTAAAAATGGGATCAAACTCGAATTTGGTCGTATAAAAAATTTTTCCAGTGGTATTTAGACAAAAGTGTTTTTTTTATTTACAAATATCGTTGCATTCATTTCATTTAAATTTTTTCATTTCATTATGTTATCGAACTTTTGAATATTCAAAGCAGGAAGTTCATGCAGATATACGTAATCACCATACTACACCACTATATTATTCATGAGCATCATTTTTCAGTTTTAGTAATTTGTACACAATTCATACGTCATACGTCAAACTATCTAGACTCAGAGTAGATGTATAGCGTATGCAGAGAAAGGCAAATATTTTCTTGTGTCGTGATCAAGTATCGATTCATTCATACCCATTTTGGCCTTGTAAAACTACTTTTTACTCCGATTTTCACACATTGACATATCGTAGCATTATTTTACCACTGACATCTGGTCGAAACGAAGTAAATATATGAATATAAAAAACATAGTACCATTATAGTTATTTCACCTCCCCTCTCAAATATTTATTTTTAAGTTAACAATTCATCTGGTAGATTTTTTTGATTGGTGTTATTGATGAACTTCTCGATTATTGCATGTCTCAAATATCGATTGATTCAATTCGACAAACTCTCATCCAATAATTCACAAAGGAATATTACTAAACAATGCTCACTGAAATAAATCACTGATATTGTTTCGGTCTACGCTCTCATGTTTCTACCTATATTTTAATTTCCTGTTTTGTGATCCTATTATGTATCCCATGCATATTCGGAAGTGACGTCAAAGTTCGATTGATTTCGGCCACTGGTCATTTCCGCCTTGATCGAACCGCTACATTGCCCAAAACCGAAAACCAATTTCGAAGTTGTCTCATTCTCTTCGTAAATTGTGAGATTTGCTCATTAAAAGTAAAATTGAATACAACGGGTTGCTGAAAGTGTGGGCAATAGTTCAGGTTTGTTATTTAGTGTTGTGTTGTATCTCTCGAACTCAAAGAGAATTTTTTGACGTTATCAAATTTCCACTAGTCAGATTGGGATTCAAATCATGAAGTATATCATGGGGGCAATTCCAAAACTAGATAACTATAGTTTCATCATGAACTTTCCTCTACAATGAGATAAAATAAAAATATGACATTATGTTGAATTATTGTCTCTTGACCAAAACCAGCGTGCTTACTCAGTGGTGTGGGCGTTTGACATTGAAGAAAAGAAATGATATACAAAATAAAGGGGCACCACCCATTTGAATACGGTTTTGTGTCGTCAAGAAATCCACCTGAATGAGAAAGAAACATAATTGACTGCTATAAATGACAACCAATGTGGCGGCGCACGTTCAAACTCGGGCTCCGCCGGTTTCTTCACATCTTCCAACTTGAAAGTTTCATTTTTTGGCATACGTTGTCTTAACAGTAGCCCAAATGTGTTCAATGGGATTCAAATCCGGATGGTAGGGTGGAAGTCGCAAAACGTTATGTTCGTGTTCAAGCAGAACCTCATCAAATTTGTATCTATGATGATGCTTTTTATTTACTGTACTGTACCAACTTATATAATTCGGGTTTGAGCATGTTAGAGGTGAACATAGTACTTTTTTCGTACATCACCTCCTCCATGTCAGACTTCCTACAATTAATTTTAATATTATGGTATAAAGCTTTATTGATCACGACTACTCAATTCACAGGTAAAATTGGGATTACGTTTTCTTGTAACCATTCATCATAATTTTCAGAATTCATGTCTGAATGAGAATCCCCTGATGTATCTTATTTGAATATAAGCCGTCAATTAGGTTTAAAGCCGTTGTCATCTCCTGCATGGACAATAATGAGTCTTGGTCTCTTCGCAATATTTTCAAATAACCCATTGGTTTCTGATCCTCAAATTTTTTTACCGTCATACGACACCCTTCTGTCTAATAAGAGTCATGAATAATCCATTTAATATTGGATTACATACTCGGGAATATCAGTTACTAGTGATCTTCTAGGCCGTTTCTTTTTTGGGGTGAAAAATTTCATATCTCCGTTATTTGCAGAAATTAATTGCCTTCTTCTTCAACTACTCCTCCAAAGGTTCTCATTCAGATACCTGATACAAAATGAAGATTTGTATTGAAATAGTTATTTTTTAAATATATATAATGTAACCTGTAGCGAGAGATGTTTCAATTTTCACATTTGATAACGTATCCGACTCACACATTTAACACTTTGAAAATAATTGAACATTTCAAATATTATTTCACCTGCCTGACTCTCAGTGACTGTTTTTTTTGTAAGGCGATAACATTATTTCAGAAGCAGCACAAATTATTCAGACAATGCCAAAAGCCAACAGCATTCGAGGACAAGTAATGATACGCCTCTGTACAGAGTATTTGTATACCTTTCAAGAGCTGTAGTGGGGGGCTATTTTGAAAATGCGCATAGAGGTGCTCTCGCCATCACGTTTGGCGCTTGCTGTATAACCCTGTTAGAAACATCGTTGGAAGTAATGATATTTCTTGAATGATGAACATTCAGAAATGATATTCATATCTATTGGAAAATATATGAAATATTGTGATTATGTGAAATGATTCGGTAAAAATTTATGAAAAATGGAATGGGAGGAACGGAAATATGAATAGAGTTTCACAATTTCCAGCAAAACACGACCTCTAGTGAAAGATCAGCGAAATCAATGGGAGCTTATTTTCACACAAAATAATTAATCTTTCTAACTTCAGAGCACGAAAATAAATATTTCATTCCTCACGAAATTTCATGGATATACTATGTCTGTAGACCAAAAATTGTTTTTCTGATTCTTAAATTTAAGAAATTTGTTTTTGTTATTTTACCCAAAATATACCTGATCAAGAAAATAATATTACGATATTACGTTTTTTATCATCAAAGAAGAAGTTACATTATCATACCTATTTCTTACACGCTATATGAATGTAGATGATTCTTAAAAATCTGTAATTATCATTTTTGTGAAAAAATAGTCTTGCATTACATTTTCAGCTGAAAATGGTGATTTTTCATGTTCAATAAGAAAGTAAAATGGTATACTAAAATATACTAAAATATTCCGGGTAAAAAAAATTACCACAGTATAATTTTCGACAACAAATATCAACCCAAGACCCAAAAGACAGATGAACAATTTGGTTCAATAATGGTTAGATGAACTGAAATGAACAAAAATCGCCGACTCCATTGATCATGTTCTAATTGCTATAGAAATAAGGTAACATTATCTGTCAAGTACAAAAAGTTCGGTTGAATTACAGAACATCAAAACAATGAGAAGTTACTTAAATGTTGTTCAACTCAGAGAACTATATTGGGGTCAACTTTGTTCACTCTGCTTTTTATTTTTTTGTCAAAATCAGTAAAAAAATCATGAGTTCTACCGATGATACTGTACCATTCTGCTATTGCAATAACTGGTTGAATTCAGAAAACCAATTGGAATAGAAACACAATGAAGGATGGTTCGACCATAGGCTACCGAGAATAAATTTCAGTAAAATATTTTATTTTCCAGGCAGTTCCTATGATACGAACATAGAAAAATATGGAACCGTAATACCCGCCACTGCGGTTATACAATCCATCTGGAAAGAATCTGCGTTGCTTATAAAATCAATTCAAGATAAAAACGACTATTTCCAAATTTTAACATATTAATTATTCTTTAAAGCAGTCAAATCACATCCCAACTCAAATATGCATAAATTGGGTAGAGCGAGATATCTAGAACTTACACTCTGTAGAAGTAATTTAGAGACTTTTCCCAGATACGTATTTTTTCAGACTAAATAAATAATTTTTCAGTTATTATATGAAAAAAAAAGAATGTTGTTAATCATTACAACTGAGGTGGACTCAGTTGATACTTCAATAGAGCGAGAGACGTAATAATTTTCGGTAGAAGTTCAACACTTGTTTCTTCGGATCAATAAAAAATGTTAAAGAAAGTTAAATATAAATAGTCAGAAATAGTCCCAAATTTATCATCTCAAAAAATTATTCTAAAGCTGAAAATTCACAGAAATCATTTCAAATTTCTGAACAATGTGAACGGGCTGCAACGGAATTGTCCTGATCCCACTTTGGGTTGGCTCTTGCCAGAGAATTCGTGGTAGCACTCTATTTTTTTGGCGAAGGTATTTGCAGCAACATTAACAGTATACACAGTCCCGCAGTCACCTCTTTGTGACTTAACATCAGTCGACCATATTTAGAAAGTAATATCGCTCTTTCAAGATATTCTATTCAATATTGAATAAGAATTTTCAAATTCATTTACAGAAGCAAATAATTTATTGTCCGAAGTCAATGAAGAGATTAAGCTTCCACGGTTATCATCAGTGCAGAAGCATCGCGCTGATCCAAATACTAAAATCCCCGAACAGTATTACCACATAACTGTTGCGATACCTCTATTAGAAGACTCAACTTCCCAGCCGAAAATAAATTTATTGACCACCAGGAAGTGCTTGCTGATACGTACACTCTCATACCAATGGTCTGTTCAGAGAAGGAAACGTCATTCCCAAGAGGGGACCTAGTGATGTACGAGGATCTGGTGGAAATAGATTAGACACAAGGCGAAGTTCAACTATGGAAATTGTTGTGGCAGGGCAAAAGCCCTTCGGACCGGCCTTCTTGTGCCATTAGGGCTGTCGGAGAGTGCAACAGGCAATTCTATCCTAACATTTATATTTTATTGAACATATTTTCGACTCTAACGTCGACCCCGGAAAAGTCATGTCCTACACTTAGGCACCTAAAATGGTAATTGATTAAATTTGGTTAGGCAAGTCTTTTTTATTTTTTATTGAGCCTACCCCCCAAATAAAAGTCTGGACACGGCCTTCACTGAAAGAGTGATATACGAAATGAGAAGAGAAAAACTAATGTCCAGAGAGAGAGAGAGAGAGAGGCTCTATGGTCTGTTTTAATTCAAACTGAAACTTCTTATAATTTTGCAGAAGATTTCAAGTCATGAGAACCCAGTTGAGCAACATTCAATTTCCAGTTCTTACAGTGCTCATTATATTGGCTGATTTTTATAAACGTCATGATTGTAAAGCCCTTCTCAACTCAGAAAGTTATCCTGGTGAAGTCGTTCATTAAATCGAAATTTGTCTCTAGAATGATGCATTTTCAGCTTCAATAACCTGTCTTGTAGACCCTGATATACAGGGTGTAACTGAATAAGTGTTAAACATTCAAGGAGGTGATTCCTCATCGAAAAAAGTTGGAATCTTTCACATAAAGAAACTTCATTGGAGCATCCGTTGTTAAAATATAGCCCCTCAAAGGGAGTATATGAAATTTGTATAAAAATTTTTTTCACAAGCACTGAAAAAGTTACAATATTAAAATTACCCTGACGTTTTGTACTACCAAAAAGACACTTAGCCAGTTATTTATTTGGTTTAACCCATGGTTGTAAGAGGTGGAAAACGCAACCCCTAAAATGTATTTCCAATGTAACTGTTTGTCTTATTATTTGTTTACCATTTAAAAATTTCCAATACCCTGTTTCATTCTGAACAAAAAATATCTCGTGGATTTTTTGCCCAAAATGAACCAGTTCACAGAAAAATATTATTATTATTTGACGAACAACTATAGAGATACATCTTCATAAATGCGAACTGGACTTATTGTTATTTTGTAATTAGTACATGCATTAAATGAATTAATAACAAAACACACAAAATCTAGAAATCATAGTTAATGTTCAGAATATATACCTTCAGACATTACGCATGCATCTAAACTTCGGCGCATTGGGCCACGTATTCGCTCAAATATTCCTGGAGTCTGTCTGATTACCCTGCACGCATCGATGATACAGTTTCTCAAGTCCTCTATATCGCCAACAGGAGTACGATAAACCAAATGCTGTGAATGGTTCCTAATAGAGAAATCGAAAGGATTGAGATCCGGAGATCGAGCGGGCCAGTTCTGTGGTCCTCCTCGACCTATAAACTGATTTGCATATGTTCCAGTTGAATGCTGACGTGCTACTTGACTGAAATGGGCGGGAGCCCCATCATGCATAGAACGCATATCCATTCTAACTCCCAAAGGAACTTACTCCAGCGGTACTGGATGCACTTCTCTTAAAAATTGAACGTATGCCTTACCATTTAATCAAGGAGGTAGGAAATGAGGCCCAATTAAATCACTCCCAATAATTCCGAGCCACACGTTATGAGAAAACTATTCTTGATGGTTAGTTTCGAAAATATCGTGAGAGTTTTCATCAGCCCATATGTGGTAATTATGAAAATTATTGATCTTGTCCCGAGAAAAACTACATTCTTCTGTGAATTCTATCGTCTTCAGAAATTCACAATTTCTTTCAGTCATTTCCAGCATTCAATTGCAGAATTCAAGAGGTTTCGGAAAGTCTCGCGGTAACAGTGCCTGTACTCGTTGCAGATGGTAAGGGTATACGAGTTGAAATTCAAAATACCGTCATATGATTACCATTTAGCTGGAAAGCAATCTTTCTAGTACTAATAGTAGGTTGTTCTTCAATCAAATTAAGTACTGCTTCTTCAAGCTGTGGTGTTCGTACTTGTGGATGATGACCACAATCCTGCGTTCTTTTGTCGAATGAACCATATTCTTGTAATCGTTGATGAAGTCGAGCAAATATTCTATGTGAAGGATGATGCCGTTGCGGATATATTTCAGCATATCTTCTAGAAGCTTCTAACCCATTGCCGTGCGACAGACCGTAAACGTAAAGCATATCAGCCATTTCCTCATTTGTGTAGGCCATTTCAATAACAAGTGAATTGTTAAAGTAACAAATTGAGAACACAACATCAACACACAATTAGTATTCATTCAATTTCGAAAATTCACAAACTGACAGCGTCATACCAATTTACTTGTCACTATCGCTAATAGCGACCTACTAGATATATTCGTTTCGTATTTTCGCATTTATGACGATGTATCTCTGTAGTTGTTCTTAAAATAATTTTTTGCTGCGAACTGATTTATTTTGGGCGAAAAACCCAAGAGACATTTTTTATTCAGAAAGAAACAGGCTACCGGAAATAAATTTTAGGGGTTATGTTTTCCACCCCTTACAACCATTGGATAAACCAAATAAATTATTGGCTAAGTGTCTTTTTGGTAGTACAAAACGTCAGGATAATTTCAATATTGTAACTTTTTTGTGCTTGTGAAAAAAATTGTTATACAAATTTTATGTATCCCCTTCAAGGGGTGTTCCAATGAAATTTCTTTATATGAAATATCCTATCTTTTTTTTATGAGGAATCACCTCCTCAAATGTTTCACACTTATTTAGGTACACCTGTATGTGGGAGTTTACCAGATGCACATATTGATTTTCCTACAGTTTATATTCCTCCATATATTCAGTTGACTGACGAAAATTTTTATTTCTGTCCGTAATTTATCTATGATTAGTGCCAAATTATTTTTGGAATTATTGAGCGAGAAAGAAAGAATCTTATTGAAATGAAAATGACATCTGGTATGAATTTTCCAAAGGAATTTTATGTAAATCTTGAAATATGCGTCAATGGACATTAACACCAGGGACACTTTAAGAAAATCAAATTCAGAAGGGGCGATAAAATCCTCGATTTAATTCATTCTGATGTTTGTGGTTCTTTTTTATCGGGTATTCAAATGGTGATGAGTACTTGTTGATACTTGTTGAGGATTTCACAAGAAAAATATATGTGTATTGAATTCATTTCAAATATAAAGTGAAAAATAAGTTTATGAAGTTTCGGGCTCTAGTATAAAATGAAACGGTAAACAATATTTTTACTTGAGAAACATAAAATGGTATTGAATCCAGAGGTTATTGAAAAATTAAATGAACTGAATAAGAGAAATCGGTGTCATATTCCAGAACAAAATTGTATAACAAAACAGCAGCCAGATGCTGCTGAATGTAGGTTCACCAGAAAGATATTGGGAAGATGCTGTCTAAACAGCTCTTCATCAAAAAATTGGTCATCACACATATCCATAGCATAGTTAAAATCAAGTAGTAAATCCACTTCCACTTCTTTCATTCATAAATTCATAAAGTTCTCGGTGGTCTTGAAACGAAGTGTGGAGCCAATTTCGTTTTTTACCATAGGCGTGCGCTCATATAAAAATGAAATTTAAGGTCATTACAGAATATTTTGTGGTAAATTACTCATAACCAACTGAAGAACTGAAAACAATAGTAGCAGCAAATAAACTAAACACAATATCAATTTTCGACCGTTCATTATAACTAATCGGATTTCCGTTCTGCCGTTAAATCCTTCGATACTACAGTACCGAACGCGATGGATGAGAATCTCATCCTAAGAGCGGTTGTAGGTCCCCGGCAACTCTGACGGATCGCGTGGTAAAAGATCCTACTGGTTGTATTATGCTACTGGGTCCATAGTTTATGTGATCTCAGAAGAAGTATGGTCAGTTTATGAATCAAATCCCAGTTACTAATACATCTTTAAATGTGAAGCTTGTGTATATATTATCAAACATGAAATGGATAAGTGGAATTCTCAATTTCAAATGCATATTTTGCTAGGCTGTAGTGAAAATTCAGAAGCATATTGCTCATGACAGATTTGAAATCCCATAATAAATAATGCTAGAGACGTTATTTTTCCAGAGAAATATTTTTCAAAAATATGACAATCAAGCTAGAATATCAAGTTTAGTCAAACACCTAAAAATTGTTTGCCTATAATAAAACTCCATTTACTGATTAGTAGGTTACTGATCTTGAATTTGTGGAAGTGGAAAAAGAGTATTCAGAAGGCGATATGAAATATATGAACTTCGATAATGTTCAATGGAAATCTGATGAAGGAAAGAAGTAATGCTCGGAGAAAAACCAGAGAATGAGAGCGTAATAGGAGATGAATACTATCAACCAACAAATTGCAAATTGGTTAAAAAAAACAACAGGATATTGTCATGCGGTATAAGGCTATGAATGAGACTATGAATAATTGGATGAGGCTATGAGTCGACTTTGAGTATACTTTTTCGCCCGCTGTGAGATACTGGACATTGAGAACTTTAGTAGTCCTTCTTGCTCAAATATAGATCACTCGGCTGGAGAAATTTGTAACTTCTTCAGATTGTGGAAGATGAGAATTCCTCTAAAGATTTGAGAATAACTTTCGTCGTTGTTGTGAACGCACATAATACTCATGATGTCTGCCGAATTAGCAGACGAAACGTTTCATTCGTCCAGGGACTACTTGCCCGAATTTTGTTCTTTTCAATCGTGAATCCAGCGCTAAAAGTCTATGATTTTATATCAAACAGTGAACAGCCTGTACTTCTGATACTTGGTGTTCAACGAGAAATAGCCTGAAATTGATACTCTGTCTCTTTACCTATATACTATATGTCTAGTCAATCTATTCAATCTAATTTATTGTGATGAATAAATTTCAATTCTAATAAATCGATAACTCTTTTTTCCATTTTGAACGAGAGAAAAGCAGAACTTAATCATGGGAGTTGAATCCTGTTAGTGTTTGGAAAGAAAATGTTGGAAATATTCTTGAAATGTAACATATTTTATTTCAAAAGATTTGAAAGGAGGTTATATAAGTTTTCAAAACCAAGATTTATTTAAATACTGATTTGATAATTAATTTTCCAATATGTTGAAGGGCATGTTATGAATATGTATTCCGACAAAGTTGGCAGTTTCGGCCTGAGACGAAATGTTTCAGTCTGTGAAAATGAATATCTTTCTTCAGTTTGATAAGTCATAGTTGAGAAATGAAATTAAACAGAAACAATTTATAATTTTATACACTATAATATCATAACATTGATTTGTTCCATCAGTTTGTCATGAGAACACGTGTACATGTGAAAAGTGTAATAATCCCGGAAATAAATAATGATGGAGACAAGGAACGCGAAGAGGAACCATGGTGGGTGGTTGACTCGGGTGTAGTACTGGAAATACTGGAACTTCTCGAAGTACTTGTTGGTTCTCTTGTAGTTGTTATGTCTATTTTGTTGTTATGTTCATTCAAATCATTGATAACCCAATAGTTCAAAAGAGAGGCAGCCTGTCCATTAAAGACAAAGTCTCCATGGTTGAATACTTCTGAATGAACACCGCGATCAACGACCACTTTGTAGATATGTAGAAGGAAACGTTTCTTATCCTAAAAAATACAATTATTCATGCTTTCATTGCATAAGGTCACTCCGGAAAATTTTTTGAAATTTCAACTTGATGAGAAGTTTAGTAGTTATTTACTTGTACGGTATTGTACATGATTTCTTTTATTCCACTCAGAATCTCTGTTGACACAAAAAAATATCAACACAGTGAATATATAACAGTGAATTAAGTGTTGAAATGTCGTAAGGTTGACAGCAGCGGCTAGCTGGTAGCTTCGCGGCTGTGATTGGCTCTCTACTATAACAAAACCGCACTTTTGTATTTGTATCATCTTGGGAATAGGATTTTATTGTTCTATTGACAACTTTCTCTTCGCCTACATTCATGCCACAGTGTTTTTAGTTATTTCATTGTCCCATGATAATCAATATCAGTGAATGTAAATAAATTGTTTTGAAACTAAGATAACTTATTGTTATAATGTGTATCGGAATGTTATATATCAAGAAGAGGCTTAGTGTTTTGTTCATAACACATTTTTTAAATAATCTACTGGGTTAGTTAGTTTTTAAAATGGTTATAATAAACTCGTACACCAAAAGTGGATTTGATTCAAAGATGATTTTCGTATTGTTATTACAGGCCAAAATACTACATTTTTGTAAATTTGATCTTTGTATGAATTTCAATCGTTGACCTACATAACAAATATATACCTTTGGCAACGATGAATCTTGAGGTAAAATAAGACATAGGATAACAAACATTCAGTAGAGCATCAAAATATTTCAGTTGTGTACACTGCTACTACTAGGTGTAAATTCAATTTTTTCCTCTGAGCACCAAGTGAATGTTCGTATTTTGGTTCAAAACGCGTCATGATTCCCTTTTTTCTGATAGAAAACAGGTGAGAAAAAATAAAATTTTCTTGTACTTCACTACACAACACATCACGAAACAGAACAGAAAGTACTGTAATATTTACTGCCCAACTGATCGATGTAAACAACGCTGGGAAAGATTCTGTCGTGCTCACCAAGTTATCCGCCACCGACGCCAATCAAGAATTGACTCCAAACTCTTCCCTTACCTTTTGTCTATGAAGTGAAAGAGGTTCTACAACACAAAAAGTACTTCCAAAACCATTACCGCCGTATTTTCAATACAATTATTAAATGATACAATTCAATATGAGACCCGCCAATGGTCTCGCAGGCCCAATTCTCGTCGGTTTCCTGCTCACCGGTTCGCGGGCCCCCCACGACTGTCACCCCCCCCCAACCCCGAATTGCGGGCCCTGCGGGGCCCCTCCCTCTGTAACGCCACTGTATCAACATTTCTAATGAAATGTACAACTTTGGTTGTTTATTAAAATTTACACTTCAGTTACTCAAAGATTCCATGTTACGTTGTTGAACAAAAAAATTGCAAATCGAAATATATTAAATTAACAAACGACTGAGTTCATAAAGTTGATATTTAATAAGACATCTATAATATTTTGAGAAGTTTGTAGAATATTCTTTGAATAATTTTTGTAGATGCCCATTTATTGCTGTTTTCTTTAAAAAAATTGTTGCATTTCTGCATTGTTTTTTCAGTTGCGATACAACATTATTAGGCGCTGAAAATTTCCCAAACTCGGCCAATGTTTTTTTATAAGAATATTGAAGATATAAAAAAGATTACAATAAATCAAATCTATTTAAAAATGTAAAAATGGAAAAATAATACTGAGTCGATTTAGATTAGAAGAATATCTATTGCAAACCTCCCACCCACAAAAGGAGCTGCAGAACAACATTGTTACAGGGCATATTATCAGCTTGAAACTTGGTTGGGTAACGAACTGACAGCAACAGATTGAGGCTGGAAGCAACATCAACGTGGCATTATGCCCAAATTTACAGAAAGAAAATTAATTACTGGAGTGTTGCTCAGAACCATTTGCTGCAGCAGTGAAACTAGATGCAACAATTTCAAATGTGGCTGTCGAAAACATTGTTTAAAATGCACAAATTTATGCATAAATTGTCATGGTTCTGATTAATGCTCCAATGAGAAAGTTGATGATTCAGATGAAATTGTGGATGAAGAACCGATGCAGACTGAAAATAATATTGGAGATGAAGACAATGATGATCTTGAAGAGTTCGAAGATTAACTAGAATTGGAAAGGTTTGTCGAATATAACGATGAAAAAATGCCATCAATGAGACAAAAACTAATGGATAAGTGATTAAAATTCAAGATAAGTTATTTATAAATAACAAAATTGACGTTTTGAAAAATATAATTGATAACGTAGTCAGAATAAAGTATCTAAATTAAGTAGTACGATTTAAATATATACAGTGTGACCCATTTTTAATGGAAACACTCCCTAAAATCGATTTCGATATTTTTTTTCAAATATCAAGTACTGAAAGGTCTACCTTGGGACGAAATTTAAAATGTTTATTAAAGTTTCAGGGCATACCACGATATTTTTTCTTAGTCGAAAATCGGGATTTCTCATTAACGATTTTTTAATTGAAAAATCACTACGTCACTGGATTTAAAGTGCCTCTAAATAGGTGTGACCAAAATTTAATGAAAAAATATTCATTTTTAACAAAGTTATGATAACTCAAAAATTCAAAAACTCGCACAGATAACAGTCACAATATATAATTTTTTTTTATGATTTCAACACTTAAGTGCCGCCAGATGAAA
>WOGP01004618.1:0-13848 GCA_015342065.1 Leptinotarsa undecemlineata
ATCAAAATGTACAGATTTTCTGAGTTGAAAAAGGGCATACATGTGGGTAGATAGTTTTTTCTTAACAGAATTTATCTGATCATTCCAAGTCAACATTGTATCCAAATGAAGTCCTAAAAATTTCGCAGCATGTGTCTGCTCAATGGCCTCATTGTTCATAGTGACCGCGAGATTCATTTGGGTTTTTTTTGTGGAAAATATCATGAACTGAGTTTTATCAGCATTTGGTACGAGGCCATTTTGCTGCGACCAGTTCAACAACGCGTTGTTGCATGCATTGAGCTGAGAGGTCATATCTCCTTGCTCCTTAGAATTCACTACTATAGAGTAGTCGTCAGCATATAAAATCGACAGGTTAGCAGGCATGTGATTAACAAGATCGTTTATAAAAATTATAAATAAAAGTGGACCCAATATACTTCCTTGGGGAACTCCAATAGATGTGGGTTGTGTCTCCGATGAGTATGAAGCATTATTTTTATTCAACGATACGAACTGTTGTCGCCCCGAAAGATAAGACTCTATCCAGTTGAGAGGTTTGCCTCGAACACCATATTGTTCTAATTTTAATAAAAGCAGATTGTGGTTTATGGTATCAAATGCCTTACTGAAATCATAAAAAATACATGCACATAGTTCCTTATTTTCGAGCGATTTCAGAATATGAACATATAACCTATTTATTGCTTCCTGAGTAGAGAACACAAGTAACATATACGTCCTAACAAGAGCAAATCCAAAAACGAGAAAGTCTGTCACGAGCAAATCCAAAAGCAGAATGAGAAAGTTTGTCACTTCCCAAAATAATAATAATATCGTTTTTATTATCTTCTAATACATTTAAAGCAAATTGATCATGTACAGTTCATTTATTACATGAAGATAAAAGGCGAAGTTCAATTTACATGATAACAAGTCATCATTCAATTGTTCTTCCACTTAACCTCAATGGTGGACTCGTCAACGCGACGATTATGCGCGAACTTCTCCCGCCAAGCGAAGTGACATTGCTGATTGTTACCTATGCTATGGTTCCGTAGAGACAGCTGACAGGCTCAGTGTCATTCATCCTCTCGGCACGGATACACACACCTTAGGATTACGTCATCGTTGGGATGCCATTCAGTTAGGGAATAACAGAACCACAAGTGATTCTATCATTTCCGTATCCAGCGGGGCTACGTGGAAGTAGGCATCCAATTGTCGGTTTGCTCAACCCATACATCCCAAGCCAATGCATTTACCAAAAGCAGCATATACAGTGGTCAGGCAGTGAAAGATGAACAAGGATGCTTCAATAGTAATTTGAATCCTAATGACTTATGATTACTGACAAATTTCTACATGATAAATAAATTACATAAATTATTCACCTTTCTAGGAACAACTCGTTAAACTGGAAGAAAACTATTGAAAGTTTTACGTGAGACCTCATTTTACCTACTTTCAAGATCTATTCTAATCAGCAATTTCATCCTTTCGAACTGATTTCAATAAAGGGTAATAATCCAAATATCTATTTAATGATTGAGCAATGATCCCGAATTATTAAATCTATTAATTCCTTAGCATTCCAAAAGGTTGAGTTTCTCTTCCAAATGCAATACGTCATAATCCTGATTGAACTCGTGTCCCTCTGTCAAAAGTTGAATTCTTCTTCTCATTCGAAAAAGTGCTTCTTTATTCTTCTGGAGAAACTTCTTCCGGTTTGGCCAATATGAAATTTAGGACAATAACCACAACTCTACTTGACTTTCCGATACCGAAGTTTTATCTTCATTGTTGTCAATGATTTCACCAAATTATAATTTGTTCTGTAGGGTACGTCTAATTATTTGTTAAAAAAACTCGCGTTATTATTAGTAGGATCACCAAAGTAAGTTAGATTTACATAATATTTACTATCATTCTTTGAAACGGGTTATACCTGGTTCATAGCTTGTTTTTGCAATTTTCCGTAAATAATTGAGCCAATAATATCCATCTCGTAATCGTTGTTAATAGCAATTTGTTTGTTGAAACTTTGCTTTCTTAGAACATTTGTTAAAAAAAATATGTTTTTCCGTTAACCAGCTGTCGCGCCCCTACGAACGACAACCCTCAGAAGTCGAAACGTGTGCGAGCTAAGGATTAACGAGGTCTTAACTTTCAACGTGTGATTCCTAACACGGGTTGGACGATAGCAAGTGAAGATCGATTGTTCAGACTAGGGCTTGAACCACCGACCAACACGGCGGTCGATTCGAGTGAGTAAACAAAGCACCAACGCTGAACCGCTTGGCTACCGACCGACCTTCTTGTTACATCAAACAACTTGCTGAAGATTGAGGAATGAGAATTATCTTCAAAATCGTTGTCTAAAATCCATTTTCAATTCAAAATTATTCAACCCAAAGAAGAAAATTCGGTGAAACTGATCATCTAGTATAAAATAAAATTAATCTGACCTGCCAGGATTTTATTCATAAATATTTGTGAAAATATCAAAATGCGACAGAAATATGGGGTCACTTTGAATATTGGGGTGATTATGAGTTATTGAGTAAATTGCTTATTTTTAGATGCTTTGTTAATTTGAGGTGAATGAATTGGGGAGGGGGGGAGGGATCACTCGAGAATTCACAATAAAAGCACTTTTATTCCTTCGGTTTCAGTAAGTCTCATTTTGGATGGTTTGCAAATTTTGAATTGGTCTTCTCATTCAAAACACTACTTTTATGTTCCTTTATTCTTTTGGAGAAAGTTCTTTCAGTTTAGCCGATATAAAATTGTATGAAGTTGCAAGGCAATAGTGGTAGGTACTTAATATTGTAAAATAAATATGTCCGATCTCTATTAAATTTTTGACAAACTTTTTTATCGGACTCAGTACTACAGACAGCCACTTTGTCATTCAAATTTTTTGAGTTGAGATTTTTACCTCTTGAAGTTCAAGAAGTGGGAGATAAAAATATTTGCTCAAATGGCAATATGAAAATAAATATTAAAAATACCAAGACAATATTGAAATGAGTTATTTAAAAAACGAAAATGATATCAAAAAGTCAAAATTTGAATCGAATTGAAGAAAACAATAGAATATGCTTTTCAAGCAGTTTTTTCTTTAATGAGTTCTCTTCCCAATATCCTTTTCACAATCATGAAAAAGATTTTATAAATGATATAAACGGAAAGAGCAAAGACTAGCAAAAAAGCACCCAAAACATCCAACAGCAGATATTGGTAAACCGGTAAATTCCTATTGGGATGCCAAAAGTGTTTCGTTCCTTTATGTCTGATGACGTATTCAGTCCACCACACCGCTTTCTCCAAACCACTCATTGGCTCATCTGCCATGAGTTGAGCCGTTCTTTCTACCCTCTCTGTGAAACTAAAAAAATGTTTAGATATATTCGATAGGAACGTGAAATTGTTTTTATTTACCTGTAATTGGTCATTATCTCTATTATATGTGCCTTCAAAATGTCTTTTGTTACTTTACTTTTGTCAATGACTAAACCCAATCCATGTCTTTCTATTGTTTGGGCATTCATTCTCTGGTCATTGACGAATGGAATAGAAAGCAGGGGTACTCCTGAAAAAATTGACTCTTCCATAGATTGAGCTCCACATTGTGTGATGAACAACTTTACGTTTTTGTGTCCTGTGAAGTAAATTGAATTATTGAATAGAACTGGCCGATACAAGAGGAACATCAAACGTTTAATTTTTCTCTTGAAGATGATCACTTGGCGATCGAAATACGTGTCGAGGTGTTAAAATAACGGTTTGGTGTTGGAAAAAAACTGCAGTTATATTAATTATAAATAGCAACAATTTCTCTGGAACAACTTACGTAGGATATCTTGTTGAGGTGCCCATTTGACAATTTTAACATTTCCAGATGTCTGTAGCATCCCCACTTCAAACTTCCATAAGATTTTGTAAGGCAATTCTTGAAAGGTCTCGATTAAAACTTTCAGAAAGTTTCCACCTAAATGATGACTTCTCACATTGGTTCCCAAACTGAAATAAATTGCTCCATGTTTCGCCTCATTTAGGAATGCCTCAATATCCTGTAAAATTGTGGTACGGGTTTACAACTACATTATATAATTAGCAGAACACATAACATCTGTATATGATATTGGGGTGCCCAATGCAAAAACATTGGGCTCCAGACATTCGGAAATTCGGTATTTGATAGATTCAAACGGAGTATGAATTCGATTTACTGGGATTATTTATTATGAGGGACTCAACTGCTAATGAAATTCATACACATATATCTAATGTTGATATAATCAGTTTTCATCTTATTGATATACCTATATTCCATTACTCCATTAGTCCATGAAACTGATAACAAAATCAATCTACTCAGAAAATATGAGGAACTTGTCATAATTTGTTTCAATTCAGATATATCGATCGTAGTGAAGTTTCTTTATATTCAAATTCTTTAAAAAAAGCATAGGTTCAGATGATTATAATGGTATTTGCCAATTCGATGCGACCACTACCGTGAGGTGGCGCTCCAAAACTCAAGGAAAATAAAGAAAATGCAGAAAGATAATGTTGTATTCAAATTTCTACAAACTACGTTGGTTATTTCAACAAAATTCCTCTCAAAATACTTATTGTGAAAGTAATGTATGCTTCTTAAGTAAAAGTAATGCATTATTTGGAAAATAATACTTGAGCAATAGTCGAATGCGCACAGTTTTCAGCGTCAATCATCTGATATCGTGCAAGGTAGACGATTTGACAACGAGAAATGTGAAATTCTCCACTGAAATTTTAGTATTCAAATCAATAATTCATTAATGATGAAATATTTTAAGGAAGAATTTTTATTTTGCAAATTATCTGATGAGTTACTTATATTTATTTATTGAGAATTGCAAGCAGTTTTTTGTTTAAATTTCTTTCACAAAATTTCCAAATTCAGTTTGAGAATTGCCTCTTCAACATTAGTAATTTAATTTTGTCACTTTACAAACTGTGAAAGAACTCACTCATAGAATTTTAATCCGATGTTTTGTCTCCGAGAAACCATCACCGATTTCAATTTGGGTTGAAAAGTTCCTATTTTTTATATATTATTTGATTTGTTTAACATATGTATATATACTCGTACATACATTTCACCTATAAATGGTGATTTATATGAAATTGTTTATTTTTTGACAGTAAGTATCATCTACTGCATCATCTACTTTCTCTAAATAAGACAAACAACCTTGCAAAAACTGAGGGGTTAGTATAATTTTGACGATATTTTGTCCAAATATCATCTCAAACATATTCATATATGGATCAAATCGTTCAAATTCGATGATGATTAAAGAAAAAAATATCAATTCAAAACTTTTTATGTCCGCCAATGTGGTAGATAGACGGAGGTAGAAAAAACGAATCAAAATGTTCTTTTTATGAAGATTTTTGCTCATATCAAAAGTACGATTGTCTATGCAAAAAAAATGAAATTGTATTCAGATTGTCATTTATATTTTTAAAATGAGTTAAATTCTTTCGTTTTGAAGTTTTTAGAAAGGAATATTGTTCCACATCTCATATTTTTTAAATTATTAATTTTCATCTAGATTGCATAGCAATATAGTTTGGTTTGAATTCTACTTAGAATTTCGGTAAGTCTAGAAATAACGCTTATAAAATCAAATTCCCTATTCTGTTCCTCTTGCAGTCCACCGCATTGCTGGACGCATTGTATAACAATAATGATCGATTATTAGGGAAAATAGTTTTACAACTCTTAATGGAAGATTTCGAGAATAATTAACAGGCAAGATACTTTCAAATACGAAACAAGTCAAAAGAAACAACAAAAATCTCTTTTGTATTGTATTGGTTTCTAATATGTCTTACCTCTGGCAATGTTTTCTGCTCGACTAAGTGGAATCCTCCACCTATTCGAATTATTCCAGGACCAAGAGGTCTAGTGTTGAAAACGTGATTCGTATTTACAAACGTCATACTAACATTTTGCATAATTTCATCCAGTGGTGGTAGATTCTCTCCAAAATGTTTTCTTGCTATATCATTTTCTTTCGCGTTACCGTAGATCATCTGCCTGTAGAGTTCATACAGAAAGAACCAAGTACTCAGACATCTTTCTCCGAAACTCAGATCCCATTCGAAGGGCATAAGAAATCCTGGATACAACACCGGGTGATTGGGAACTCCCAAAGAATGATAGTACGAGTTTAGTATTTCCAGAGATGATATGGTTATGTACGGGCACTTGAAATGTTCAGCAAATCCAAACATCACAGGAGAGAAGTATTCTACAATCAATAAATCAAAATGTTCGGTTTCGTTCTTCAATAAAATTTGCACGTCAGGATGTGTGAGTTCCTCGTCGGCAAGATCATTTAGCAATGACTGGTAAAGGTCCAGAATTTTGGGAAAGTTGAATTCGTTTTCTTGGAGCCCTCTTGTGATGTCATGCTTTTTGTGTCTGACATCGTAAGCGAAATTCCAGTTAATTTGCTGTACGCTTTTTGGTGGATCGTCCATAGGATCCGTCGTCAAAAGAGTGATTTGGTGTCCTCTTCTAGCTAGTTCCAGCCATAAAGGTCTGTAGAATATTTGGTGGCTGTAAGATGGAATTGGAACTACCGCCAAAATTCTTGACGAGATCGAAGTTTTCAAGAGCGCCAGTATCAACACAAATATTATTCCTATATACATTGTCACATTCACATATACAGAGTTCAATGCCAAATAATGAACGGAAGAAAAACAACAAAGTTGAGGATGAATATACCCAACTTCTTATCGCTGACCAGTGAGAATTATAAATAACAGAAATATACTATTGGAATAATGATAAGGTGTTTATTGATTACGGATTGATTATTGGAATAATGATAAGAGTGCATTTCAAGTGATGCTTTTTCAATTATACTAACTTGGAATTGTTCGTCAACTGAATTGGTGAGCGTAGATGATAACAACTATACTATACAGTGCATTTTTCTAATGCTCCCCCTTTTATTTTTTGAACGGGTCAAAGAGATATTTGGGATAATGAAATTAATGCATGAATACTTACCGTATTTGAATATGCTGGAAACTACTGTTGACCCTCTCATTACTGAAATCGTCGAAGCGAATCCTAATGAATTCGATATGAATATTGTATTCCGACAAGATGGAGCACCACCACTTCACTCCAGATAAGTAAGAAACTATTTGGATACTTTCTCGGTCGTTAGATTGACCGTCGAGTTCCTACAGAATGGCCAGCCAGCTCGCCAGATTTGACATCTTTGGACTTTTTATGAGGTTATTTGAAGCAAAAGGTGTACGGAACTGAACCTGCTTCAATATTGACGTTACTGTATTCAAAAATATTCGGCGTGAAATATCGGATAGGCTGTTCATATGTCAAGAAGTTCAATGCAACCATTTCGAGCATCTGTTGATCTGACCTCAAGCCTATTACCCCATATTATATAGTTGAATGTCAATGTATTCAGGCAATTATTAAAAGTTCCGCCATTTTGTGGTAGTTGAAGATATTGACATTATATTCTAGGGCTGTGAAGCATTTGTCAGGAACTTCAAA
This sequence comes from Leptinotarsa undecemlineata, assembly GCA_015342065.1. Classification (NCBI taxonomy): domain Eukaryota; kingdom Metazoa; phylum Arthropoda; class Insecta; order Coleoptera; family Chrysomelidae; genus Leptinotarsa; species Leptinotarsa undecemlineata. Next base: position 7,574 of record WOGP01004618.1, read on the forward strand.
AATATGTGTTACAAGACCCCCTTTCCATTTAATTTTTTTTCCAGATGGCGTCCAGTCGCCATCTTGAAAGTTTCATCTGTCAATTTCACTTCATAATATAAATAAAGTATTTGTGCATTAATTTCATTATCCCAAATTTTAATTTTTTGAGTTGACCGGTTCAAAAAATAAAGGGGTTGAGGGGAAACTGAAGAAATGCACTGTACAGTATAAATTATTGGATATTTAATCGATTCGTCTCTGGTTCATTTATTTCGTTTGTACCGCTTATGGTGTAAAGTGTGTTTCTTTCATTGTTGAAGACATCGAGACTTTGAAAACTTACAATGTATATTCATTAGAGGTTAAGTGGAAGAACAGGTTATATTTATTGCGATAAAAATAAACTGAACTTCACCTTTTATTTTCCTGTAATGAAAAAATTTCATTGTATAAAAACTGTTAATAATATTGGAAATAATAAAGACGAATTATTATTATTACTATTATTATTCGCGATTGAAGTCCCCAATCCACTTAAGTAGTTGTATTAGATTTCATTACTGCTCTTGTATGAAAAAAAAAAATGGAAAAGTATTTATTAGATTCTTAAACTATTACTCAATTTTATTTGCTCAGAATTTCACCGTCTTGAATAATGATAGATCTTTCTACAATTACAAAAACCTGTGGGAAATGAATTTACTCCAATAACAACGCTATCTAAAAGGAAAAAAAACAACATTATTCATTGAAAACATTATAATCATATAAATATATCAATCTTCAATAAAATATAAAGGAGTTTTTATCATACTTTTCAAAAATATTTTATTTGGGGTTGCGAAAAATATCTCTTGACTCAAAAAGACCATTGATTTTGACGTAAAACAACGCGCATGTGCAAGGAGATTTTGTGTACCTAGAGTACTGCTCATTTAGTTGAATTACAGAACAGTTGTGCTGATGTATGCAGTTGCAGTACTGACAGTCGATACCCGTCACACCTTGTTTGTGTGTGGAATGGTTACTTGGAGTTTTAGGAGGAAAGTACGTTCTTGAACGCAACCGAGGAGTGTTTCAGATTGAACAATGGTCAAGAATAATTAGCTACATGCTAAAATCATTACAAAATGTTTACACTTCTGCCAAACGCAAATTAATTACTGCAAGGTCTTATTCAAAGTTCGATCTAATTCCAATAAATTTCAAATCACATCAAAAGTGAGTAGCATACGTTAGGTTAGGTTAATAGGTGAGGTCAAATTATCTCTATGTTATTATTTCATACCTGATTGAAATTCTATTCCAATTTCACCTATTTCAAGCATCACCCAGGAACACCCGACAACGAATACACTCCTGACACCAAACACTTGTGTTTATTTCTAATAAGTATACTCAATATAATATTGGTTCTATACGCCATATTTACACGTCTATTTTTTGAAATTATAAATTTGCATGGTCCAAATAAGTTAACGTTGTGTAATTTCTCTCCTCTTCTCTTGAGAGTCGGATGAATTTTTTTTTAGCTTGACTAGCCTTTCGGAAAGTAATGAAATAGCTAACATAACCATTGTTGACTGCAATTTGGATTTAACGATAACAAACATTAGATAATAACATGAACGATTTTTCGAATTTTCGTAAACCGGCACATATGGATATTTTCATTCGTAAGTCTTTCGCCCATTCATATGAATACTAATTAAGAGCATACCAGCAGATATAAATTTCAGAGAAAAAAACTTCATAGAAGCCGAAAATAATTACATGATTCTAGGAGACGATAAAAAAATTACAGAAAGTTTGTTGTTTCATAAAGCTTTCTACTTGAAATACTCCTGTTTTTATTCATTTTATTACAGTATTGATTCTTGCTGCTTTCGTGAGTTATTAACCTTAATACCTCAATAACCTAATAAAGCTAAATTAACAGAGAATCTGCTGAAGTTGAATAAAGGGTAAACTGAAAAGTATACCAGAAAAGTTATTGAATAATATACTAAATACCACTGAAATCAGTAAGTTGTGCCTACAAATCAAATAGTTAATGAAATAATGAAATTTATAGACTTGCTTTTTTTGATATGTTCAACGTTTCGGAAACTACCTAATCTTTTAGCGTTCTCAAAAACCCTAAAAATCACCTATAAAAACACATCGATAAGAAATCGGTTTAACATTTCTAGATGTCATATTCCATAGTCCACCTAAAGGAATACAAATACAGAATTTTGTCCGTGAATTCAGTTTGATTCTATATTTTCGTTTTCAACCTCCCGCGTTAGCAATGGTACCAGGTACCATAGAGTTAGTAAAAACACACTTGTTACCTATACTTGAAGAATATATCATGCGAATTTTTTAATTTTTTAATTTTCTAATTCATTCGTCAGGTTATTTGGAGCCACTTTTGTTTCATTCGATTATTGCGTAAATACGTCCTGCTTTCCCCAATCCTGTTAGGTAAGCCTTTTTTACGTATAGATAGATGATGGTCGTTTTTTTCAAACATTCAGGGATACTGAAATTTCACCCATATAATTTTTGCCACAGGAACAAGAAATACAATTAATTAACTCCTCATGTTTTCATCCATTTTCTTCTTTTTTTTTTCGTGTCAGAAGAGATATCAGTGTATTGATGGTTCTAAAAGTTGGTCTATCACGTGGGTTTTTGGTTTATGATGATTTGGTAATTTGCATATGAGAATTACTTTTTTTACCAATTTCATTGAATATAGTAGGTAGGTCGGTAGCCAGGCGGTTAGACGTAGGTGATTTGTTCACTCTCTCAGTCGACCGAAGTATGAGTCGGTGGTTCAAGCCCCAGTTTGAACGATTGATTTTCACTTGCTATCGTCCAACCCGTGTTAGGGATCATTCGTTAAAAGGTAAGAACTCGTTAGTCCTTAGCTCGCACAAGACTTCTGAGGGTTATCATTCGTAAGGGTGCGACAGCTAGTTAACGGAATAAACATATTTAAACATATTTCTACAGTTTAAATCAGTTATTTGATATACCAGATCATGAAATGAGTCAAAAACTATCTTAGCCCTATCACACAAACATCTTATTATATATTTTTTGACTTTAGCGTGATTTATAGTAAAGATAATCAGTAATAAGTATAAGACTTCTTCAGAAACGTTGAACGTCTTTAAAAAAAACTAAGTATATAATTTTATATTTTTATGGATTATTAATTTAATTTGTAGATAAAATCTACGACTCTTTAGTGGCTAATATTAGGCAGTTACTTTTCAGTGTGAAATATTCACCTTTCTCTTTATCTTTGCAGAATCTATGTTCAATCTATGTCTAGATTAAAAAATCCAGAAAAGCAGTAATAAACTTTGACTTCACTCGAAAAAAACTCTAACCCATTATTGTATTACAGAAGAAGGGGCAGTTATTTGCTGAAACGTTGGCATCATTACTGTATGATGTAGTGTCGTCCAATTGCTTGGACACTACCAAGAAAATATTCGTGAAAATGTTTGGAATGAATCAGCCCTATTTTTGAAGTTTTTCCCCTCACCTTACCATTGTCCCTGTATAATTGAACACCCTGTACTAGTACGTGGTGGCAGTTGAATGCGGCGCGCCACAAAACATCTGAATCAACGATACGACGACCGTCATGACGCCTTTTGCTGTACTCCACGCGTCTTTCCCCTCAACCCCCGTTTTTCCCTGTGCGACAACGAGCAATATCTTCGAAGCAGCCATTCTCCCGGTGCACACGTGCCCAAACCTATCTTTAGATTATGGCCCCTTACGTTGTTTTTTCATTCGGTTTATTTACTATCTCCGCAGATTATACAGGGTGGCCTCAAAAATAATATTGATTAAGAGATCGGTTGCAACAAATGCTCAATGCAAAAGTTGGATATGTTGGGTTTAATATTTTTTTTAGAAAGATTCAATGGTCGCAACGATACAGAGTATCTTGCTTTTCATTACTGTACATTGGGGATTAGATTTTGTATTCCTGAAAATCCTTTTTTTTTTTATTTTTCGAAAAATACAGGAAACTAAATGAAGAAAAATTTATAAAAATTGCACTCGTTACTTATAAATATTCTCATGATTCCTAATCTGAACATATTTTTACAATGTACGTGTACATGAAATTGTCTGCAAATGATGGGGGAAAATATTCCTCAAAAAGAACAACACCGAAAACGCAACAAAATGGTTTTTGGAACAGTCAGGGCTTTGCACAAATCATTATAATGTGGAAATTTATCATCAAATATCATAAAAATCTTTCACATTGAACAAAATATCTCAAAAAAACTAAAAAGAATTTGAATACTCGAATGAAAGAAGAAACAAATATAACAAAAAATTAAATGTAATTTCTACCATTCCTTGTAACAATTTGGATTATATTGGAATAACATCCAGAATTCTTAATGATAATAGTGATGAAATAGTGACATAATAGTTATATAAAACTCAATAAGAATTCACGTGCCTTACCACAACATTATAGAAGCAGGGGATGAACCAAATTACACTAATATCATAGTTTTACGTACGGAAAAAATATTTCCAAACGACTTTTTCGTAAAATGGTCGAAATAAAAAATGAAGTATCAGATTCTCTTTGAGTCATTGTATATTATATATGTCATTTTTACTTTCATACTTATTTCTAAACAAGTGTTGAGTCAGTCATCAAGTACCGTTGTTTTTTATTTTCATAAATGAAATAGTTTTGTTTCTTATATTATTTGATGGATGGAAATGAATACTATTTCAATATGTATACTAATTGTGTCAATATAAAAACTTAAATTGATAATCTCGGCAACAAATACAGGAACTAACTACACAAAAAACATAAAACAAGAAATTAAAAATCAAAGAGGAAGAATAAAAAAGAAAAGCTGAAAAAAATAAAAATATTAAGCAAAAATACCTTAAATGAAATAATAGTGAAATTAAATACAAGTAAAAATGTAACAAATTGAACAAAAAAATAAATAAAATAAAATTTAAAAGTTGAGAGAGATTCCAAGCCAAGTTAATCCACTTGGATTGACTTGGATAAAATAAAATTTAAAAGTTAAGAGGTTTCAAGCCAAGTTAATCCACTTTTTGATTTTATTTTATTTATTTTTTGTTCAATTTGTTCTATTTTTACTTGTATTTTATTTCACTATTATTTTATTACAGGTGTTTTTGCTTAATATAATTGTTTTTTTTTCAGCTATTTTTTTATCTGGAGTCATCAGGGATGACTCTCTGAAGAAGCTAGCCACTTGCGTCAGCAAATAGTGACATTTATGTGAAGGTACGACTTTTGTCAAACAAAAAATTTCATACACTTTTTATGTTTTTTTCCAATGTATACGTTTAATTTATCGTGTTATACTCATTTTTACCGTAACTATATTTTTGTCATTTTATCCAAAGAAAAAAATCCATAATTCAATGACTTATAGGCCTTAAAAAATCTACCCAGTGAGAAGCGAAAGATTTTCAGAGTAAAACAGAGTGTTCATTCTTGATTTTTGACTGAGAGACCCCATTCACTTGTTTTCCTGTACATTTGTCCAGTCGCTAGGTATACCTACATTGTAGACATGGGATAAAAAACAGATATTGCCCAATCCTGACAAATTAAGGCGTCATCTTCCAATAAAAATAATACTGATTTCCCATATTTCCCCTCTCTTCCTCTTTTTCTTTCTCACTTTACTTTGGTCTAAATAAAAAACGGATTGGTGTGACAGAAACCATTTGAAATTCAATATTACGGAATTTGTCAAATTGGATTTCTATATGTCCCTAGCACAATCATGTTCCTTGAACTTGAAGTTTTATAAAGCTCAAATTAGAGTTTTCTTTGGGACACTGCTCACACATATGAAGCTCCATCAAACAATTTTGATAACCTGGAAGATCAAAGGAAGATTAGAGAACTGTTCGACGGGCTCAACCCGCTTGATTCCACCCAGAGCGGTATTAATCGTAAATCTGCTTTTGCAAATAAAAATTTACAGAAGTCAATTTAGACTTTTACATTTTTTTTCTGATTTATTCGGCCATTACTTGATGAAGATCCATAGTAATTTCAAAAACTACACCTCACGATTCGATCTCCACAAACTTTATATGAAAAATATATCACATGTTTTGCTAGCACAGTAGCTTTATCAAGTGATTTAAATAGCCCAAGTTGTTTCTTACATTAATATTACATACTACAGTTGTGGAATTGGCCGCGGTGGTAGTGCGCCCGACTCACGATCGGAAGATCGTGGGTTCGATTCCTA
>WOGP01004619.1:0-13846 GCA_015342065.1 Leptinotarsa undecemlineata
CTAAGCCGTATCTCCAACAGGTACTGAGATTCCCATACTTAGGATCCTTATCTTGGACACACTGTATATGCATGGTTGAATTTAAATAAGCTTACCCTAAATATTGATAAGACTAAATTTGTTGCCTTCACACCAACGGTCATTAGTCAACCACACTCTATAAACTGTTACAAAAATGTATGTGGAGTTCTACTATTAAAAAGTTATGATCAATTTAGGGGTGGTCCTAGACCAACACATACGATAGTTTCATCATAGCATGCATGTAAACAAACGTCTTAGAACACTTATAGACAGTTTTTATTCTCTGAAAAACATCCTCTCCAGAAAACACCTCATGATGCTCTTCAACTCCCAAATCAATTCTGTCTTACTGCATCACAATATGGGGTGGAGCTTTCGACAACACACCGATAAGCTATATCAGGAACCATCAATGTTCATAGAGAATTTTCATAAACAAGAGAAATTCAACCAGAAAAATATTAAGATGAACAGGTCTACCACAAACATGAATGTTAATGTCCAATCTTTTAAAAAACATTAACATAGAGAACTTTCTTTTTTTTAGGTCCCAAATTTTTCAATGCTTTACCAATTGATCTAAAACAAATTTCAAAAATGAAGAAATACAATATTGAAACAGAAGAATATGTTATGAATTGTTCTGAGAAATTTTATGATATACTGAATACAAAATCAACCTGTAATAAAAAGAAAATACCAAGTATTCACACACTCTCACCTGTGTTGATCACACCCGGAAGTAAAATATTCAATATCAGAAATATAGTTTATTTTGCTTACTCACCATATCAAGCAATATACATTTAACTCTAAATTTCTCTGATCAAGCACATGGCAGAGAGGCAATTTTGCGTAAGCTAATGCGGTTGATCTCGAAATTTATTCTAAAGAGCTATACGTTAAAATTCGATACTTTGTACTCTAATCTGTTTGTATATGAACTACATTTGTCTATCTTTTACACAGTGTCATCCCCAAACTATGCACCATACGGGAAATTTCTTTATTATGGGATTTTTGATAAGAAGTTATTCTTGATAAAAGTTTATGCATCCCCTAAATCTAAACATGCACCAACAAAATACGGTAAAATACACGTAATATACGAGGATCCTTCAAATATTTGATTTCGAGTCAAGAGTTTGAAAAATATCTGGAAATGTTATTTAGAAAAGTTGTTCAACATTGAAAAATACATCTAGATTTGGAGTCGTGGCCATCTAAGTGGAGTTTTATTTTGTTTACTTTTTTAATGAGGATTACGAATATAAAAATTTGCTGAAACGATAGACAGCATCCTGTATACGACGTTTTGTTCTGAAAACCTATATACATATTACAAATTGCACAACTATGGTGTTAACCATGGTCAATTTTTTGAAAAGTAAAATAATGTTAAAAGTTTTTGTTGCTAAGTTATTTTTATTTTTTGTTAACACCGAAAATTACTCAAAATTAAACAGTATTGTAACAAGAACTTAATATTCAATAATATAAAATCACAAAACATCGAATTAAAATTGGTATTTTGGAACAAACTCATTGATTTTCTGGGAATTATTTTGGAGTATTATTTTGGACAAGAAACTCTCCAGAAAATCAATGAGTTTGTTCCAAAATACCTATTTTATTTTGATGTTTTGTGATTTGATATTATTGAAGATTGAGTTCTTGTTACAGTACTGTATAATTTTGGGTAATTTTCGGTGATAACAAAAAATAAAAATAACTTTGCACCGAAAACTTCGAAATTAAAAAAAATTGACAGTGTTTAATACCATAGTTGTGTGATTCGTAATATTACAGGCTCTTGAAATGGAGCGTCTTGAGGATTTTCTTGTAGTGATTGTATTTTGTCTTTGAAAAAATGGTCAAAAGACTGTATTTTTTCAAGAATGAATAAATATTACTGTTCTAACATAATTTTGAAAAAAATCTTACTTGAACTGTTCTGAAATGATACTACTTGCAGTAGTTCTATGACTCATTTCACGAAATATCATCTCATGGAATAAGGCTTCTGAAATAGACCGTATACTCAACAGAATATACTCAACACAAATAGAATAATACAAGTTATGTTCATCATGAAACCAGAGGTCTTATTGACAAAGCTGCAAACATTAAGAAACAACTAGTGCCCATTGGATAATATGATTGTAAACACAGGAATATCAGCTAACTAATCTAAGACAAAATGACTTATATACATAATATAAGGCACAGCATATAGTACACATCTATACATCAACTAATATATCAAGCACATACAAATACACATTTAGACTAGACAAGATATCAAACAATACAGAATTTGTTGAAATTATTAAAAATATGATAAGTATAAGATACTTTGTCAAGAAATTTGAAAATATAGCAATTATAAAAAAAAATTATAAAAAGTTAATCTACTTTAGAAAAGTTAGAAAAGGTGTCTCCATAAAACTCTTCTAAATCATAATAGGGTTTACCACACAATAATATGGATACATGCTTTGAAATATAATTGAAGAGAAATTTGCAGGAAAAAATCAAAATAGGTTTATTATTCTCCTCTTCAGAAAAGAGCATGAAAATAATATTGATAATAGTAAAGCAGAATGTAACGATTGTTACTGAGACTTCATGATATAACGTCCTCACATTAAATGCACATAGCACTTATGATGTCTGCCGCAGTAGCAGACGAAAAGTTTGGTACTTCAGGTTCCATCCGACCATGACCGGATTTTGTTTTTTCAATAGTGACTTCGTTAGTGAAGCCTACGTTTTTATATTTTTCCAAGTAGTTTTAACGATAAATGTTCCCATTTTCATCTTTCACTTGACTCATTCCCACGCAATTACTTGTTCTCTCATCATTTTGAATCATACATCAGTTTCAATTTGTTTATATAATTTATTCATCATTGAGAAATCTCGAGTCGTAGATAATGAATGCGTGATTGAGTCTCAATTATAATAATTGAATTTTAGTATAGGTAAGATCAAGGTTATGTCATATAGGGAGATTCAATATTGCGAACTGATAGCAGTAACGAAATCCATAATTGGTTTTGTTATGACCTAGCAAAACATCTGAGTTTTTGCCGTTACTTCCACTCAATGGGTCTTCAGTTACTATACATATCATAAATGTCTAAATGTCATTCATATGACACCATGACTGAGAAAATGGGTCATGTATAGTAGATACATGAAATATAACTTGTGAACATGTGACGATTTCAGCAAGGTCTGTGTAGATAACATTAACTTGGAACCCTTACTTACAGCCAAATTGGTGGCAGTAGACGGAATCGACCAAATATTTTTCACGAGGGAATTTATCTGATTGAAGCTGGAATTATTCTGCAACCGTGTTAGGAATCACACGTTAAAAGGTAAGACCTCGTTAGTCCTTAGCTCGCACAAGTTCTCAACTTCTGAGAGTTGTCGTTCCTATGGGGGTGACAGCTGATTTACGGAAAACAGACAGACATACAGACCTTCCAATTGTAGAATCCATGTTGTTGTTCTATTACGACGTGTTTGAAATTATTAAATATTTCATCTGTAATTAAAGATTCAAATACTTTGGGAATACAAGAAATTTTTGAAATAACCCTGTAATTTTTAATATCATTTCTGTTTCCACTTTTGAATACCGGGGAAAGGAAAGATTTTTTCCAAACACCTGGAAAAATCCCTGTGTCAAATGATCTTTTAAAAAGTATTTTAAGGGGATGTGATAAACTGTGACAGCAATTCCTTAACAATACTGGCGGAATTGAAGGACCCGTGCCCTTTGAGACATCTAGGTTTTTCAATTCATTTTCAATTACCACTTCACTGAAGGTGTGGAAATATAACTTGTTAATTTCGGAAAAGATAGTTATTATATAAACAAATCAGGTGTATTTCATGTAGGAAAAGCATTAGTGAAACATGTAAATGACATATCTCAAAACTCTCAAGTAATTCAAATTCAATCTTCAATTATTGCAATTCAGCCAGAAGCATCTGCTGAGGAAATATTAGAAATTACTAACTTAAACCTTTTAATACAGTTGAAATTACCAAAAAATGAAGAATTAAAAAAACAATTCAAAAAAATGAAGAAATACGAGTATGAACAACTACTTATTAATAGGAAAAGCAAGTGGCGCTAAATAATATTCGCGAGTCGTCTAATAGACCAAAAGCTATCTGGGAGCACATCAACACCAATACAGGAAGGAAACTTAAAAAAAAAAGAAGACAACTACGTCGATATCTGCCGAAGAATTTAACAATTACTTTGTGAATATTGTAAATGAAATAATCAATGAAATTCCACCTTCGAAATCTCATTTCATGACACACTTGGGTAAATCCCCTACTACCGTAAATGGAAATTTACTTTCCATCTATCCTCCAACAGAAGAAGAAATAACTGATATAATAAAATTATTCAAGAATTCCAATTCAACTGACATCTACAACCACTCAGTGTGAATGTATAAAGAAAACCTAGATGCATTACTAAAACCAATAACTCAGATGATAAATAATATATTGAAGTGGAATATTTCCGGATAAACTAAAAATCGCAAAATTAATACCAATAATCAAATTAGAAGATACAACATCAATATCAAACCACAGACCAATTGCATTGGTCCCCATTTTGGGTGAAATTGTTGAAAAAATATTTGCAATACGAATAGCCTCATTTTCGATTTCGAATTGTCCCGAGTTAACTTGAATTATAATTCCTGTTATTTTTTCATTCTTTTCGTTAAATTTGTTTCAAATTATTACATAATACTCCTAATTCTTATAATTATCTCTGCCAATAAAATGAAAATCAATCCTAAAAAAGTGGCCTAAACACAGAGGCATACATAAGCTTCTCTTGGATTCCGACCTATTATACCAACTAACCGAAACCAACTTTGAAATGGGTTTAACAGTTAACCGGCTGTTCCACCAATGTGGATGGCAATACTCAACTCGTGAGTCAAGGCCCTACGAAGTGTTCCTTTTCAACATTTGAGTTGTAGCATGGAAAGCCAAGGCTATTCACTACCAGAATCGGTGCAACTTGCGGCAAACACTGGCTTAGAGAAAGGCATGTTATTGCTGCTTGAGAGACGTCTGACTTGTCAATTTCTTTCAATTCATCGCAAAACACTGCAGCCTCAAAGCATATATTATCATCATCATCTGTATGTGCTCCTGGCACTACCAGATATTCAACTTTCCCAGGTGATTGTATCTCTTTACCTTAGAGTTGCAGCGGTCTTAGTACCATTATCTCGATCATCTTGGTGAATAGGGTCATTGAATGAATATCAATGGAGTTATATCCCAACAACGAATCGTGCCAAACGACCTCGACACGTGTTTCGATCACCAAGTGATCATCTTCAAGAGGAAGAAGTTTAATCTTCCTCTAGAAGATGATCAATTAGTGATTCAAACACGTATCAAGGTGTTGTAAATAACGGTTCCCAGCGGGGAGGCACACAGTATATTTCTGCTGTTTCATCATTTTCCAAACAGAGGTAGTTGACAGTTAGAGGCATGAAGCCAGAGGTCATTTCCAGAATGTTGTGACTTTCAGTGTCAACCAACACTCTATTGCGCTCGGCATTAAATTGATTTGTGCAATTGACAATGTGCACAAGTCTGTATGCAGTCCATCTAGCCTATCTCTCCAGAAAAATGTGGAGAGGAAGTAGCTCTAGAAGGATCTTCATGGTCACTGACGGTGTGGTACTGATGGCACCACTGATAGCCAGACAAGCCCGTCTCTGTAAGCCAGAGAGCTTCACCTGGTCATTTTTTGTAAAGCCTTCGGCCACCAAGCAATCGCACCATAAGTGATCATTCTGACAATCATCACATACATCCAATGGATTTGTCTAGGACCTAAACCTGAAGTTTTTCCACAAATCCTTCGACATGTCCTTAAAGACTTTGTGTGAAAGTTTTTCCAAGTGAGCGTTTCAGATAAATATTTTATCAAGGGCAATGCCAAGATGTTTCACCTCCGTTCCAAATCGAATTACCTCACCACTGAGGAAAAGTGGCGTTAGATCGTCCAATTTTCTCCTCCTGGTGAAGAGGATTATCACAGCTTTGCTGGGGTTGACAAACATCTGCTCCATGAAGCACCAACTGTAAACAACGTCCTACGTGCTTTGGAGGATATTACAAGCTACTCTTTCCGACGTGGACCTTACCAAGATGACAAGGTCGTCTGCATAATCTTGCAGATCTGCTTTTCTTTTGTCGAAGGCATCACAGAAGGGGATATATCACTCCACGTTTCGGGCAGCCCCTGGTGACCCTGAGCCTAATGGCCTTGCCTTAAAGAGTCGTAGTTGCAGTTTTGTTTACCAGCATGGCATAGATCTAGCCAGTTATGGTCGAATCTATACCTTTCCAAGCCAGAGACGATCTTATAGATTTAGGTAGTGCATTGTCAAATGCTCCTTCAATATTAAAAAATACAGCAACTGCAATCTTTTTTTTGTCAAGGGATTGGGAGATTTTCTCTACAAGGTAGTGCTTTATGCTGCTGCTGTGTTCTTTCATTCTATTGTGGAAGAGTATCACTATTTCACCAATATGAAGTTTTGCGCAAGAATCACAATTGAACTCATATACTCCTGATCTATCCATGTACTTATGTAGAATTTAGTCAATATGAACACGCCTGAAGAAGATATTATGTAGTGAAATATGTGACATACGGTTTTGTGAACAGTTTAGTGAGAATCTAGCTATAAAGTGTGACTTGAAGTAAATATCCATGAGGAAATATTGAATTCCTTTCTGTATATCTTGCAGAAGTGATTACAAGTAAAACTATGATGCACGAAAATGACACCAGCAATATCAACAGCAATACTTTCTAATCACCAAAATATTATCTCAAATGTTGAACGAGGTCATTATTCTATAGAGACTATGAGAAAATACTAAATCATTTTCAGTTTTCAAGGAAAACTTACATTTATTCATATGAATTGATTTTGAATTTAACAAAATCAGTGTAAAATAATATAACAAATTTTCATCTTCTTCTCGACACGTGAGATTCTATGGAATGAGAAATTTTTTTAAATTTTTTCTTTGTGGAAAACTCGTACAGACGTCTATCGAATATAATCCAATATCCGTCGTTTCCATACACAAAGAAGTAGTTGTTTTCCGGCGGGCATTTGCAAAATTCTATTGTATTGAGGAGTTGAGAGACTTACATGTTTCGAATTCAAATCTAAATAATATCTTTTTATATTCCCTTGGGTGCAATATCAAAAATTTCACAAGGAATGATCTTGATACGCAATTCAAAAAGAAAGTTTGACTTAATTCAACCACACACCCTGAAAAATATTTTAAATTTCATAACAATACGTTTGTAGGCTATTACGAAGTAAATACAAAATTATGTTGTTAGATGTAAGTGTATTGATTTCAGATATTCTGGATGAAAATATGTAATTGTCAGATGTTCCTTTTTTTCAAATAACTTGTGTTAGTACAAAAAAAGTTATCATCGAAGTAGAATAATGCCCATTATTCGACATAACCCTTAAATACCGTACAGATGTCCAGTTACCGGACAGTATCACTCGTAAAACGCCACCAAACAGCTAATAATTAATGATTTATTCAGAAAGAATTGAGTAACAAACTGATTTTTGTGCAATTAGCAATGGTAGGATTGAATTGTAAATGTGGCCTTGAAACAAGGGAGTGGCTTACCACAATCACTTTTTAAACGTACAGGAAATACATAACGAAGTTGACAAGCCAAAACGTATTTCTTAGTTATTTTAATTGAAATTTGGTTGTCAATATAGTAGTTTCATTTTGATTCGATTGATTCGAATGTTGAACTGATAAGAAGTGTCTGACACTCACAAAAACATTCAGTTTACTTTCAAGGAAACTTGAATTTTAACCTGTTGTCACACTTAACTACAATTTGAAATGATTTTAAATGATTTTAACCGATTTTAAAGATAATTATTAATCATCCAGGAGTGGAGGAATGTGTATTTCTCCATTCTTGGAAACAATAAACCTAGAGAAACACCAACACAAGGGATATCACCTGATGTAATCCAAGTACAGGCAAATTTAAAGAGACATCCGGATGAAAGAAGAGGACAAATACCTGCACTAAGACGTTCTCATCTTATAGAAGAACAAACAAGAAGATAAAACGTTCAATTTGAGTAGAGCTCTGAATATGGTTGGTTCACCGAATTTGAATTTCATCGATTCCTTTCTTCGGGGCAATTTCAATATATCCCCGAATTGAAAGCTCATATTATGGAATCTGGGACAATACGGGAGCTTGTAGACAGCTTCTCCTTCCTGGAGAAGACAGTATGGACGATGACCTAGGAGGAGCTCCGCCTTGAAAAAAGGCAAGGAACCGGTTGCCCCTGCAGGAAAGTGCCCTCACTTGTGCAACTCTACGGAGGGAACCACAAGAAGGTTGAAGAAGCTGCGCAACGACAGTAATGCCGCTGCATCTTCCGAAACCTTCGCGGAGTCCGACATGAGACACCTAAGGTTGCCAAAGAGCGTGTGTGTTCGGCGAGTCTTGGCCTACACCTGCCATCGGTCCTGACCTGTCTATCTTCCTGGAAAAGACAGGATGGACGATGATCTAGGAGGACAACTCCTCGGAAGGATGTACAATGGGTCACATGTGGCCTAAAGGGGCTTTACATGCAACGATAAGTTGTAGCAATTTATCATAATGATCGGATTGTTACAATTCATGGTTGTGTGTAAACGGGAGATTGTAGCGATTTATTGGAATTGGAGTGGATAGTTGACGTTGGCCGGCATCAATTTCTGGGAATCGTAACGATGTGTTGGAACGTGTAACAGTTGCACCAATTTATCGCTACGATTTCACTCAGTACTATTGCGTATTGTATTGTTTTATTACTTCGTAGGTAGCCTTATATGTTTCCGGGACTATTTTGCTGAGAACTGGTCTAGAAATGGCAGTGGAATATTCCATGTCCTTCGAACTTTTTCCAGTGGTAAGGAATCGTAAGGTAGTTGAAAGTATTTCATGGAAAGATACCACTAACAGTATCATATTAAACAATAAACGGAGAAACTGAACTTAGCAGCTCAATATAGGTCTATTCGTCCATTCTCAAATAATTTCACCAGTCATTGGGTTCATTTTGTAACTCTTTTAACAAACTTACATGAGAGAAATCCTTTCTCTTAAGCAATCACTCCCGGCTTCACTGTGTTCTTCGTTGTCGCGAGTTCTTCACCTTTCTCACTAAACGACGAATGTATAGCGATACTACTTCCTCCATGGTCAAAAGATTTCCTGGGGTCGATAGTGACATCTGACAATAGATCGTTACAATTTATTGTAGCATGTAAACAGTGCTCTACTCTTTCGATTTGTTGGAGCGATAAATCGTTCAATCAATTGTTACGATTTATCGTAGCGTGTGAAGCCCCCTTAAGTGTTGTGGGCCTACACTCACCCCCCCTCTTCTATATATATCGAACCCCGTATCATAATTAAATTGAACGTCATTGTATGCATGCCTTTGAAAAGAAATATTACAAGACCCCTCCTTCTATTTGAAAATCCACTAAAAATGATTCCTTCATAAAAAATTCATGAGACTCTTATATCTAGCACCGCTAGAAAGCTGAGAAGAGGGGTGTTATTTATGTCCACACAGTATGTTCTACTATATTGCATTCAAATATTTTGCCATCTATACAGGTATATTCCAATAGAAAAAATATCGTTAATAGTATTTCACAACCTTCTTATTGTTTTCAGATCTACCGGAAACTTTGAAAAAGGAGTCAATGACTTCCAGAAAAGCCGGAGCACCTCTGAAACAGCGCCCCAGAATGAACTCCACCTTCAGTTGACCTACTCAGGAACCCATAATATGTGATGGTTGGACCTTCAGAAATTGCACCAGGATGGGTAGCTTACCAAATCTGCATGAGTTGGGAAAACCGGAAGGGGAAGACCAAGGTTATAGACCAGGTAAAAACTATTGAAAATTGATATAATTCAATACCCGTCATGGCACAAGAAAAAGGGGTAGTTGATCTGGCAGGTATTGGAAATAGCAACCTTCATGGGGACTAGAAATGGGTGAAACATCGTTTATAAACGATTTACCAAAAAATATCTTAAGTTTGTTACCAGTGTATGTATTTAAAAATATTCAAAAAGTTGATGATAACAATATACCGTACCATTCATCAATGAAATACTCCTTAGAAAATTGAGATGAGTGTAAAAGAGTTAGGAATATTCTGTAGCTAATATATTGCCCTGCAATACACGTCTTGAATACATTCAAAAATATGAGTACAAAATATTTTCAACTCCTTTAATCTCTTATATTTCGAAATTGGCCACATACTCAGGAATACGAATACAATATGGAATAAATCATAACTTGGAATATTTCTGGCGAAGTGGGAATATTAGCCACAACATAACTTTTCTTCATCATATTTCCACAAGCGAAACGTCGTCAAATATACCAAAAGCGGTACATTACATGAAAAATTTTAGACATGACAAGGTTGCCAACTATCGAAGCAATTCACGACGCTTCCAAAAACTTACCTCTATAATTCAATCATGGGCACTGTGATTTATTACCAAAAAGTGAAGATAGTTGCACAACCGGGTCACAGTGAAAGCAAACTGGTTCTTCAGCATTCTACTGTGGCACGGTCCCATGAAGACCCTACCCGAAGTAGACCAGGACGTTTTCAATTCATCGACAGAGTGGCACATATACCGAAATATCAGCCACATCGTTGTCACCTGAGACTTCACCGAATGCCAGATCTACAAATGCCCACTTTCGGCAATGTAGCCCAACAAGGACACCACTCGTCCTACGAACACGTAGTTTTATCATGATGTTTGCTGAATAACAAAGTTTTCATCAAAGAACGGAAATTTGTTGGTGAAATTTCAATAGAACTTCTGCATTGGATTGGTTGTTAGGTATTGATCCAGCACACTAGAATATTCTTCATCACGGCCAGGAATGCTGGTTGGCTCATTTATGATCTGAGTAAGTCCGCTGCTTATTGCGAGGTTTTTGCAATGAGCAGCGGACTCAGTCAGATTATAAATGAGCCAACCAACGTTTCTGGCCGTGTCGGGAATATGCTGGTCTTCTGGATCTATTATTCGTAACGACCAATCCAGAAACTCACACAGTCACCGTGAGATGTCCATTGGGATCTTCTGACGACCAGAAACTCATTTCAGTGTTGAATAAATGTTGACGTAAAGTTTGCCATTTTAGAACAGCTGAATAGAAGGACCTTCAAGCCCATTTCTGAAATTTCCCCTGGCTAGATGTTTCTTACAGCTCTAAAGATCCATCAAATTCTGAAGTCACGGAAGCTATTCTATCATCCATAGATGCATATATACTTTTTTCAATAAAACGACCTTCTAACGCCAAACCATGGTTCAACAAAAATTGCGAGCAAGCTGTCGCCTTCAAAAATCTCGCCTACCGGCAGTGTCGCAAAAATCCCACTGACGAAAACCGAACCAGGTTTGGTAATGCTCGTAACAGCTGCAAACTCAGGATAGATGAAAGGAAAGAACTTCGCAATCAAAGGATTAGGGATAAACTACTTGCCAATCCCAACGGGTCTAGATCTTTCTGGTCAGTAGCGGAAGCTGTTAATCATAACTTTACAGAATCCACAATTTCACCACTAACACAAACGGATGGTTCAATTGCAAAAACAGGCATAGAACAAGCAAATCTACTAGCTGAACAATTTACGTCCAAGTCCACAGTCCATTTTCTGGGAAAGACACCACCAATATTCCCACAATAGAATCCACTATGCCGGAAATTTCCTTTCGATAGCGTCTAATCAGGAAAATTTTGAGAAACGGCTCTATATCAACAAGTTGTCTGGTCCTGATGAAGTGCCCGTCATCGTACTTAAAGAGTGGCCACTAAACTCTCACCAGTATTTTGCAGAATTTTCAACCTGTCTTCCAAGAAAGGGGTTTTTCCTTTTTGTTGAAAGATTGCTCGCGTTCAACCTATTCCCAAAAAGGTCAAAAAAACTCCTCCAAATAACATAAAGAGTCATGAGCTGTTGCGTTTGATGTTTCTAAGGGTTTTGAGAATGTGTGGCATGAGGATTTGCTGTTTAAATTTAGATGCTATGGCTTGTCGGATTATAATGTATATGTTTTGATAATATAAGATAGTATGATGTAAGTAAATAGTGGAGGTATCCACTATCGTGGACATCCATTTTCATTTCATGGACCCCCAACGTTTTTTTTCGCTGACGTAGACCCCTTGCAGGTTGTCATAGACCCCTAGGGATCGATATAGACCACTTTGGGAATCACTGAGGCAGACAGACACGTCATCACGGCAGACTGGACATAGTAGGTAACATAATTAAAATATGTATAGTTATGAGAATCGAACCCACGACGTCCGCGTGGTAAGTAAGATATTGAAAGTAACTGCGAATGATGGGTATTTACAGCGTTAGTTTTATAAAAAATTGACTCATTTATTATACTTGACAGCATTTTTTGATTTCTGTAGAATGTAATCGTCATTATCATGTTGAAGATACGCATTGTGGACTCAACGTGGGGGAAATGGAGGAGCGGAGTATTTGACAATGACATTACATGCAATGACATTGCATAAGTTTCGACAGTTTTTCGGCTGTTTTTCGTGCGACCGTTACGCGTGTGACCATTGCACGTGCGTTTTCGATCGTTTTTCGTTCGTTTTTGACCGTTTTTCGTGCGACATCGAAGAAAGGTTGGAGATTTGTTTCTCTTCTATGGATACTTTTACGTGAGGTGCATTTGATTTCACCAAGAGGAGTACGTTTTGAGGTTCAACTTCGTTAAATAAAAAATTGTAACACTACGTGAATAAAAGTCAGGCATCCTTCGAGTGGTTATGTTTATGAAAAAAAATTATACAGATTCAGAAATGTTCAAGATACATCAGTATTGTACAAAGATAGTGTATTTTTCTAGTGCGTTTTTTGTTTCCGCAGGTCCGGCATTGGGACATCTTTGTGGAGGATGTAACGGAGCTCTGTCAAATGCTGAAAAATCCAAGATCCTTCATAGGTATTCCGGGCACAACAAAATCACCAAGGCCAGAAGCAATCCTCATGACTCCAACAAGATAGTGTACGATGACGCCATGGTCGAGGTAAAAAAAATCCGTAAGATACAATCAAATGAAATAATGAACTCCCTTTCTCATATTACAATATTTGAAAGGAAAAAGTAGTGTACAAAGCTGAACATCATTGAAGAGAACAGAATCTGGACTGATAGGCGGTAGTTGAATGAAACCTGAAATACGAAATGTTTCGTCCGCTACTGCAGCAGACATCATCAGTGGTATGTGCGTTGACTGTGAGGACGAAAATCATATTTCGAAATGAATGAACATAACTCTGATGACGTCTGTCGCAGTAGCAGAAGAAAAGTTTGGTTCTTCTCATTCCATTGGACCACAGCCTACCAGCCCAGATTTTGTTCTCCTCAATCATGACTCCAGCCTGAACAATGTCCTATTCTGTCTGTAAAAAAGCGGTTCCGACAATGACCTAGGTACGACCTCTGTCTACCACTGCAGTTTCCAATGCAAGGCAACTAGTCGAGAGCATATAATAATAATGATTATAATAATAAGAATAATAAGCAGGGATGGCCACTAACACCCTTGGCCTTTGGTGAGTTGCGACACCACTTACCCGAGCAACTGGTGCAAAACCGGACCGG
>WOGP01004620.1:0-13846 GCA_015342065.1 Leptinotarsa undecemlineata
AAGAATAGTTTTCGCGAAAAAGAGTGAACTTAAAGTTTTAGCTTTCCGTGAATCCTTCCCTCTGTCTATTTCCAAACCAGAGTCATTGTAGGGAATTTGTGAAAAACCGAAAATGCAGACTAGGGCCCGACACGCGCGAGCACAACTTGCAGTTGATACGACAGTGCAAAATCACGAGGTCAACCACTTCGACCAAATCAATTCCGAATCAGACAACTTTAGCCGCCTTTGTGCGACTTCTACAAATCGGCGAGAAATCCCAATGGAATCTGTGTTCGCCGAACACAGTATTCCGAAAACTCCAGCTGAGACAGCTAGTCTGAGGTTGTCTCAAGCTAACCGAAACACTTTCTATCACGAGTACACAAGTACCTCTTCCGTGATCGCATAGCGACAAAACCGTGGCACTTTCGGCTCAACTGTAAGTCGAGTAGTTAGAGACACCGAAATGACACAAAGGACTTCGTCCTCAAATCGCGATAAAAGATCGGACATTCAATATTCAATAAATCGCATTAGGGAATTTAAAACTCCACAAAGTCTACGCAACAGTATTTTCCAAGAGGAAAACGACAAGAATTTCCAGGAGGAAAGTAATGTAAGAAGAAATGCACAGGCACAAAGCTCACCCCAATTAGGGCTGCGCGCAATGCTGAATGCAACGAAGAAACGTGAAATGCCGAGATTTGCGAAACGACAGAATATATTTTCTGAAGAATAGACACAGTTCGAAGGAACGAATATTCAACGAGAGATGGATGGAATCCCTCCAAAGACAATTTTGTCTGACAAAACTTGCAGACAAAGAGAAACGGTGGCAACTTATGTGGAGACACAGAAGCCAACCATATACAGGGTGTACATTCATCCTGTGCCATTGGTGAATTTGGAAATGACGAGGTCATTGTCGACCACGACAACGAGTTCGTGCAAACGAAGACAAAACTTTCGAGACACAGATTGTTTCGAAAGCATCGATGGAATCTTCAGGGAGGATTCGCCGGCGGGCGTTAAACGCAGAACAGACAGCGAGATTTGGTCTGGAGGACCCAAATCTGGATCGCCGGCTGGCGTTAAACGTGGAAATGGAAGTGGAGGGATACTTCGATGGGTCGCCGGCGGGCGTTAAACGCGGAAACATCGACGAGATGGACGTCCGACGCCAGGCGTCGAGATGCCCCCCAAGGGGAGCCCTTAGCGTTTCTGTGGAGGAGTGGGGCGAGTTGCGCGCCGAAGCGCCTCTCGCCTTGTACGAGCCTGGAGCTGGCGTCCTAACGAATGAGTTAGGGGGTGGAGGAATGCCAGGGGATCAGCATGAAGCCGAGAGAGGCTTGGGGATGGCTTCATGGCGGGGCCAGTCCAAAACCTCAATGAGGTTCACATATGGACAAATTGAACAACTGATAGAACAAATTCACAAGTACAACGAGCTAGACCGAAACAATAGTGAACCTTCCGTCGAGCCCAGGCATGAGCTGGGTCCCGAAATCCCTGGAATCCAGGTCTGGGAGGCCCGCCGGCCGTCTCGACGAGCTAGGACCGTGTTGGGAACGTCTGCCCCCAGCACTCACCATAGTACTTATAGTTTTGGAGGACAGTATTACTTACCAAGTAGGATAAAAAGCCACGAACGAAAAATTGTAAGCACGAGGCGTTAGCCGAGTGCAATAATTCGCGAGTAGACGTAATTGGACTCATCTTCGAGGTACGTACTATTATTTTTCTACGACTGACCGTAGAAAGGAATAGCACGATATATCTGTTTAAGATTATGGCTTTGGATAAAAACCTCATTCAGCCAGTTGTTCAGAACTTAATTAAATGATTTTATAATTGGTATATTTCACCACTATCCTCCGATAAATAATACTCATATATCATTATATTATTTACATTAAAAAACTTCCAGCAGTAGGATTTGAACTCGTATTATGGAAAAAATAAATGCATTATACACGCCCGTAACCGCTGAGATACTCTGGCGATTGCCAGAATAGCTTGCTCTGGTGATTGAAACAATATGTTGTTGATTCACGGATATAACTGAATTCATTACCAACCCACAAACTGTTGAACAATAAATATACTGAAAATACGATTTTCATTTCGATCTTACAGAGAATTTGGAGAGAAAATTCGATGATTTTGGCTTTTGGACGATAGAATGTATTCATGAGATAATATATAATGTTACATATCTCATAATTTTTCAAAATGTCTCACGAAAGTGGCCGCCATTAATTTAGAATACACATGTATTTTAAATGATCCATTACCTACTTGCTGTCAAACAAGTAAGGATTAGTTTGAAATGAGGGGTGTAGAAAGAAAATTTCAATATTTCATACCTTTCATCTTCAGTTTTTGTCGATTTCGTTTATTTTTTCCTTCACTACGTTATTAAAAATTAATCGAAAAATAACTAGATGGAATTTTTCATGAATATTTCAATTTGCCTGTAGATAACTGAAACTGCCCAGTTCAGGAATATCACGTTCGGTAGGATGTCTGGTCACTCTCGGAAATTGTCTGATAAAATGAACTATAAAAACTCCGGCAGTAATGAGCGTTAGTGTCTAGACCGCTCCCTGAAAATTGACCGCAGCAAATCGCATTTTGGAATTGATGAATGCTTTAAAGCACGCTAATATATCGTTAGTTTGTAATACATTTTCTTTTAACAAGACGGAGTGGTCTGAAGACTTCTAAGAAGAGAAAGGAAGAAAGGGGTTCGTAATTTAATCAGAACGCGTAGGCTGGAAGAAGTATACAGATGAAACAGAAAGGCTATATTATGCGGGATACACTCAAAACGAAGTTTCGCAGCCATAAGATGTACTAATGAATCGAATTCAGTTTTTTGTCGATTCTTTCGAACACAAAAGAGAAAAATTCTGCACAAGGTGAGGTAGATGGTTCCAGACAATTGAGAAACAGGGTTCAGGTTTTTGTAGGTAATTCGACACTGTACCTAATGCATGTTTATTCTTGACTGTAAAACTTGATGAAACTCAATTATTTTGCTTTTTTCTGATTGATTACTACACCTCAAGATTTGATTTTCACAAATTTTATATAAAGAAATATATCACATGTTTCGCTAACACAGTAGTGAATTAAGTACTATATTATACGGAATCACAATTGAGACTACCTACATAGTTACTCACCTAATCAAATTACCTAAAAAATCTACAACTTTTATGTACCTTGGGTACAGCTCCAATTATGATTGCCTAAAGTATATAACATCAATCCTACCTCATTGATAAAACTTCATGGATTTTTGAGAAAACAAGTTCAGTACTGGTGATCTATTCAAATCCAGTTTGTAATTCATTACAATGTTAGAATTTTCAAGTTTAATAATTTCCGTTGCTTCTAAATGATTCAGCTTTTAACATTTATTTTCTATGTGTAAAGTTTCAAAATTTCCGTTGAAGATATCATTTTTTTCTGAAAGATGATTTGAATATGTTTCTTATTTACATAATTCATATGATGTTCCTGGATATTATTTGGGATACTTGAGAGCCATCTAGCCAAGTCTCTGAAAAACACAGCTGCCTGGTGGGCTGATTGCGTTTATTCGCCATCTTTTTCATGATACCTCTTTCAATAACTGTGTTACCTGTGCTAGTTCATGAGGGTCTACTAACACATCAATAAGTCCCATAACATTAAACAACAACTATTGTTCAATCACCACAAAATATGCAGTAGATACAGTCTCCAGTAACGACCCAATTGAATATTTGAAGGGAACTCAAATAGAAGAAATATTTGATTCAATCCTCACTGAAATAATTGAATTTTTGAAAAAATCATCAAAAACCGGTTATTGAGTTCACAGCAGTAAAATTTTTAAAATCATAAAAGTACCAGTGATGCAATTTTTAAGTTTATTTATGAGGTTTATAGTGATATGTATTCTGGTGCCCGTACAGCAGCGGTATTCTATTCCAAGTCTTTTGACCTTGTTGATCATGGACATTTTCTACGGAAGCTTAAACATCATTTTTTGAACATATAAGCATCAGATGGTTTGAATCGTACTTATTGCATCGAAAGCAATATCTAAGACTATCGACAGACTCCAGAATAGGAGAAATCGAAGAAGTTGTCCCTCAAAGTTCCATCCCAGGACCCATCTTGTTTTTGTTGTATATAAATGATGTAACACATCTGGATTCAACTTCTAGTATTGAATTATTTGCAGACTATACTACGTTGCTATGGCAGGAAACAGATCTTGCAAAACTAGCTTCCGTTGTCACTGAAGATATGGAAAAAATAGAGAGCTGATGCGACTCAAACAAGCTTTCATTAAACTTCAATAAAACCCACCTCCCCACCATCAAATGTGAATCCCCACAGTTTAGCTGGAATAACAGCAATTTCGAGGTAAAATTGTTTACTAAATTCTTAGGACTTCACATATGATAAACTCAAATTCGAGAATTATATTATTAGGCTGAATAAAAAAATCGCATCTGGCTGTTTTGCTATCAAGTCAGTTTCGAAAGAACTCTAGGTAGAACATATGCTTGATTTTAACAGAATAGAACAGTCCGTTATGTATGGGGAGCAAAGTAAGTTTCAAGAACCTTCCAAGAACCATTATTTATTGAACAACGAATCCTAACAATAATATCCCTATTCATCCCTGAGACAGAAAGTCTGATTCAAAAAAATACCTGCTCTTGATGATACAAACGAACCGCACTATAATAACCGTAAAGCTAACTTGATCATAAAAATGATGGTGAAGAATTCATTGATAAACATGGGAATGAAAATGTACAATGAAATTCCTTTGAATATTTTCAAGAAATCAACATTTCAATTGATAAAGTCTATCATGATTTGAATGATTACAATGACCATTTTTATATGAATTATTGCATTTACTGATAATATCCCATTTTAATATAACATTTGATTTAAAAAGTTATTATAGCATTCATTTGCTCTGTTAAAATGTGTTTTATATTATTTTATTTTTTTTATATAAGTAAGATTTTGAGTATCACTTTCATATTACTTTAACATAGTTCAAAATCGTTTGTCAACAAGAACTATTTATTATGAATATAAAAGTATTGCTCTTTTTTTCCTCCATGTTGGATGTTCGTCATACTGTTCTGGACCTAATTCGGATTATTAATGAATGGTTTGTCTCCTGTGATCCAGTGCTTTACATAACTGACTGACAGCTCACTCTGTCTGTTTGTTTCATTACCTGCATTAAGGTCACCGTTATACATCCCTTCTTTGTGCAGGTGTCGTCCCAGTAGACAGTGGCTAGGGAGTAGCTCTGCCAATCCGTATTCTGTTGAAGCATCTTCCAGTTCCCTTTTTGAACAGTTCATTCATGATGGTTTTCGGTGTATGTTTCCAGGTATATTTTTCATACCAAAGATATTGTTAACCATATGGTCAGATGAGGGTCTACAGTGCATTCAAGTTGAAATGAGTCACCCTGAACTTGATTATGATTGTTGATATCAATCCAATCATTTCTATTTTATTGAACATTTCATTAGTGAACCATCATCTTCATCAAAATCTACTACTATCCAAATCCACATATAACAATGAAATTAAGGATTAGTGACCTGGTTCGTTAAAATAGATATTGTTCAATAAAATTGTTTGCCGTTTTACAGTATGAAAATTCTCATATTCACAAAGGCATTCCGTGAATCCATGTCGGTCTGAGATTTTTCATCTGTTCCTCGAATGAACAGTTTCACGCTAATAAATTGTGAAAATGGAATTTCTCGTGTAACCAAAAACGTTCTGCGAAACCGACTTATGTACAGCAAATATCACGGAGCGCAAATGGAACGTGTTCCAGACCGAAGCAATATCAGCGGTAGCTATGATTAATGGATCTATATTTCGCTTATGAAATTAGTTCAAGATTTACCAAATATTCAAATATCGCGTCTTTGTGATACAAGTGAAAAATACGGCTCAGATGTATAAATTGCGTTTCGCAATTTTTCATTGTCACTTTTATATCGAATAGCTTTTTCAATGAGTAGGTAGTTCCTGCTTGAATTTGATGAATGTTGGCGATGGAAAATGCGGAAAATGTTTCCGTTTCAAAGAAAAATTAATACTTTCCTATTAAGATTTCGAATGAGACGATCGAATGAATTGTTACTGTCTGATATTTAATGAGTTTTTGTACTCCAATAACTTTGAGGAAAAAGATATTACGCCAAAATACTGACAGGATTTGAAGTCTTTATTGAAGTTTATTAATATTATACTGAATTTGTTTTGAAAATATTTGATACAATTTTTTTGTGGGTGTCATGAATCATTTTCAAAATAGTTGTCTATGAAATATTTTTCCATGATATATTGAAACGAAAATCTGTCATTCTCAACACTAAGTACTTTAACAGAACCTGATTCGGTTTTAGTGGTAGAATATGAATTGTGTTGAAAAGTGTTCTGTAATATGTTTAAAAAATATGTTTTTTTCGTTAACCAGCTGTCGTACCCCAACGAATGACAACCCTCAGAAGTCGAAATTTGTGCGAGCTAAGGACTAATAAGGTCTCACCTTTTAACGTGTGATTCCTTACACGTCTTACTATTGTACAAGAACAATTACATGGAAAAAATAGATTTCTATTAGATGGAAGTTCAATTACCAAGAATATTTGTTATGAGTAGTCCTCTTTGAGATTCAAAAGTTGCAGCACCTCGCTTGAAGCAATTCTCAGCTTTGAGTGAAAATACATAGTTGAATTCATAAATCCAGTTCATTTTCATTTCCGTCTCTGTGATTCTCTGAAGCAATGTATATCTGTTTTAAAAAAATCTGTTTTTCCGTTAATCAGCTGTCACCCCCATACAAAAGACAACTATCAGAAGTTGAGAAACTTGTGCGCGCTAAGGACTAACGAGGTCTTTACCTTTTAACGTGTGATTTTCAAAACGGTTGCAGAATCATCCCAGCTTCAACCATATATATTCTGTCGAGAAAAATATCTGTTCGAGGCAGGAATCGAACCCACGGTCTTCCGATAGTGAGTCGGGCGCACTACCACCGCAGCCAATTCCACAATATGAAGTACATATTTTCAAATGTTGTCATTCTGCTATCATCAGTTTGATGTGTTTTTGTATTATCAAAAAACTGACTCACATCAAATTTGAAAATATGTCTATACAAGTAAGGGGATATTTCCATTGTCTAATATAATATAAATTGATTTGAAATTCCAAGTTATGTCAAGACGTTCCGATTGTTAATATCTACTTCAAATTACAAAAGCAGGTTCCAGAATCACCTTCAATAGAAGCAAATTAATACAAATAAAACTTATTGTGCTTGCTCAATCGTTACTAAATTCTATTGGAGCTCAACATTTCAACATGATTACAGCTTTGGCTGCTGCTAAAACTCCTGATCAGTTGACATATGATGAATTGATGAAGTTATTGGAAGAACATCTTGCACCAAAGAAGAAAGTTTCAGTTGCTCAACATCACTTTTTATCAATCAATCATCAAAATGAACAACAATCAGTTCCAGAATTTGTAAGTACACTTCAGAGTAATATATGTGTTGAGTCTTTATTTGTAATTTATTTGTAATTTTCTACTATTATTAGTATTATTATTGTTGGCATGGAGCGACTCTTAAGGGCGCATGCTCATGACTAGATTGAAGTATGCTTATCCTTCTAAATAATATCAATAGTGACCTACCTACAATCTCACGCTACGTAGAGGAAACGTGAATCGCTATTTTTTGCTAATTCCTCATTTCGCCGTATGTGCTTTTTACTCGGTGGCATTTTCGACTGTTCGGTAACTCATTTCAACTTACCATTTCATTGTACAATCCAGTGATGCTAAAGAAAGAACACTCCTAGAAAGGGCCACAACAATTCTTACAGTCCACTCTTGTTTCAATTTTTGTTTTTGTTCAAGTATTCGAAGACGCGACATTAGTCCATCGAACCGAGATTAATTTGAAAATATATTTTTTGTTGTCAATACAATTATTGTTTTGATAATGCTCACAGTTCCATTCATTTAGTCAGGCGCAAAGAAGAGTCCAGAGATCGTAGTGGGGATATCGCAGTATACAAACACATAAGGTTTGTTCTGGTTCTACGAAATTCAGGTTCTAAATCAGGTTCATTCGCAGTTGATATAGAGCGTTCTTGTTTGTTGAGGATAATTTCGGACTGATGAATTCTCTGTTCTGGTTTCGACTGCGAAATTATCCTAAACTGTTTTGAACCGTCCCGAATCGTTCTTGCTCTCGATGCTACACTGTGGAAATTTGTTTGACCCATTTGCTAGGATGTTTTTTATTCATTTGATTCGAATAATTGATGATTGAGGGTAAATAACATTTGAACTGACTATTAGGATACGCTACATAAGAAAATTAACAAGATCTCGTCTTCATCTCTTGATATATACGATAGGTGGCATAGTGGTCTCCTCTAAAGCGTTCTGGTTCGAACAAGTGTCTGAGACTATTTCGGAGTGTTTGAGATTTTTTGTTTGTACGCATCATGTCTTGCGCAATTTCCAAACAGTTTCGGATGTTAGAACCAGAACACACCTATCAGGTGTCAGTTGTTTCTCTATCGCAAAGAGAGAATTTATATAAAAAGCATTTATTTTTCTTTTCATTTTATCGCACTCGCTTCAGATTGTTTACGATTTGTATGGGCTTAGAGTTCAATAATGGCAGATAAATTGATAAGGTACAAGGCTTGGAGGACTAGCGCACTTAACGGAATTTATTCCTTGCAGGGAATCGCAAATTAGGCAAAGACTAATAAATCTCAACACACTTTGTTCAATATTAGATATGCTGAGATAGAAATTTGCGCATAAGGTTACCTAAAATGGAACTTATGATATTTTTTTTCAAGGAATTTCCATTATTTACTGATTTTTTCAACAATACGGTTCATAATAACGGATCATTGAACGAATTTGAAAAAATAAATTATTCAGTATCACGTTAAGACGGACCTTCTTTATCATTAGTAAATATGCTAATGAAAGATTCAGAGCAACGGCTCACTAGAATGTTTTAAAGAATTGTCCAGAAGTGGATAGTGAAAATCCAAATTCGTTTCGACATCTGTTGGATGTTTTTTCAGAAAATGTTTCCGAGTTGAGGAACATGGGTCTTCCTATTGATGTGTGGAGTTTTATTTTTGTTCAAATGTTGATTAACCCTATTAATCCAGAAATGATGAGATATTTTGAACGAATTAATTGTTCTATCGCTATTCCAAAATACATGGATTTATATAGTTTTTTAGATAAACAAAGTACCGCCATTGAAGCTTCAGCTTTTTCTTTCACTTCAAAATCAAAGAAAAGTTCAGATACCAGTAATAAGTTAAATATGACTTTCCGCTCCAAAGGTAAAAGCAAGTTTTCGAAAATTGCATCATTTTTTTTACCAAAACTGAAAAACGCAGTTTGAATAATTAGTGTCCACTTTGCCGGACCAAATATTTTGTATATGCTTCCTTGAGAAATCTATTATAAATCGTTATAACCTTTGTAAATTGTTACATCGATGTTTTAATTACCTGAGCAATATGCATGATATTCGGACCTGCAAGTCAAATGTATGTTGTCGGTGATGTAATAAAAAACATTGATCCTTGTTATGTTTGATGGAAAAATCAACTTCATCAACATCTCAAACCCAAACATTTACATCTGACTCTAACGGTGGCTGCTGCTAAAGAAGTTGTTGCCGTCAACTGTGGGGTGTAGATTTACGAAAAACAATTCAGTGGTGATGTTAGCAATAGCACGCGTTGTAGTTTTGAGTAATCAAGGAAATTATCACAATTTTCGGGCTTTATTAGACCCAGGCAGTCAAAATACATTCATCACTCAAAAAGCTTTCAACAATTTAGGCTTACCAAAATATCATTTGTCGTTGGTTGTGTGTGTTAGGTGAAACTAAAACTGTTACTAGTCAGGTTCATATGAAAAACTTCACTTGAATTTACTACTGATGTTGTTATTTTACCAAAAATCTGTGAAAAACTTCCCTCCACAAATATTTCTTTTACAAAATGGTCACATATCTCCAATATTGAGTTGGCAGATCCTTACTTTAACTGTCCAGGCCAAATTGATCTTCTTTTAGGCGCAGATATATTTCCAAAAATTGTGTTAGGAAATCATTTGAGGGATGAAAATGGCAACAGTACGCTTTGAAAATAGTATTTGGTTATGTTTTAATGGGTCAGTAGAAGATAATATGGCTGAAGATTTATATAGAATATCAACAACAAGGGATGGGTCTGGGTGCTTCATTGATTCATTACCTTTTCATTACCATTACTTTTCGAGACTCACACCCTGTATTTTCCAGAAGCAGATGTCTTGCAATCAGGAGTTTTTTAGCCATTGAAAAACGTTTATGAAAACAACCACATATATATGTAAATAATTTTTCATTTATGAGAGAATACTTAGATCTTAATCATATGAAATTAATTTCTGAAAACAAAGTACCAATGAAAAGTTATTATATACCGCAACATTGCGACTTCAAACCTCAAAGTTCAACAACAAAGTAGAGAGTAGTATTCAATGCGTCTGCCCATGATCCAAATGAATTATCACTCAATGATTATTTATTAACTGGTCCAAAATTATAACGTGATTTAAATTGAAGGGGTTATATTTTCACGAGTGATTAATTTTTGTGAAAGAAAGTTTTTGGCTTTCTACTACTCCATCTTGATACATACAACGTGATATTGTCACGATTCTTTCAAATTTTCGCATACATAAATACACCCTATGTGCAGACGTTCAAAAAATGTACATGATGATTTTAATCATTCCCGATCATCAAGATTATCAACGCATTATATGGCGTTCCTCGCCAACTGAACCTCTTCAAGATTATAGACATCGCACCCTTACTTATGGAATTTTAGCAGTTAGTGGCTGAAGATGGTGTCAATTTTCCACTCGTATCTGCTTTTTTATTGTCCGATAGTTATATTGATGACATCATAACAAGTTTTGCGACGTTTGAAAGTGTTTTACGTTTTCGAGAAGAGTTGATAATTCTATTGAAGAAAGGAGGCTTCGATCTACGTATGTGGTCGAGCAATGATCCATTTACCCAAATCATATTTAGACACATCTCCAATTCCTTTCGATCAGTGCCAAAAAAACTTCCATAACATTTTATGGTTATTTTGGAATTATTCTGAAGATAACTTTTCATTTCCAGTTGAAGTATTGAATAGTACTTGCACGAAGCGAAATTTACTATCCGAACTTGCTCGTGTATTCGATCCATAGGGAATTCTTGCCCGTATAACGTTTACAACAAAATATCTTATTCAACAGCTATGGGTTTCAGGTTTGAACTGGGATGAAACTCCCGATGAACGAATTATTCAATAGTGGTCACGTTATCAAGAAGAATTGAATTCACTGTGAGGAATTCAATTACACCGTAGATAATTACACAATATTCGTTTAGAATGTGAACTGCATGGCTTTTGTGACGCTTTCGAAAAAGGTTATGCTGTTATCATTCATTTTCGTGAAATAGAAAATGAGAAACCGAAGCTATATTTTGTCTGTGTGAAATTAAAAATTGCCCCGCTCAAGCGCATACCACTTCCATGTTTGGAATTATGTGCTGCTGTAATCCTCCTTCTTTAATGTCATTTGTCCAAGGTAAACTTGAATTCAGTTCTATTTGGGCATGGACATATTCGAAAATTACTCTTGCGTGGATTGAAGCTTCTCCACACAGATGGAAAACTTTTGTGAGTAATAGAGTCACATTGTTTATTCAGGATGAAGTGTCGCCTCAATTATGTTGATTCGAAAGAGAATTCTGCTGATATAGCATCTCGTGGCCTTCTTCCATCTGAGTTGCTATATCATCGTCTATGGTTTCAAGGACCCACTTTTTTGCAAAATTTTCAAAGTAAATGGTACAAGTCAGATTGTATAATGTATACCACGCATGAAGAGGAACGCAAACTTGGTTCGATATCAGTAAATCGATCACGCTGTTTGAGCGAAATGTTGAAAGATATATCATTATTCGGTCAATTACAATAAATTTTAGGATATTGCCAACGATTCATTTTCAATTCGAAAAATTCGAAAAGTAAATTGTCTGGATCTCTTTCCTCTAGAGAGCTTCAAAACGCAACAAAACTTCTTGTTAAACATTTTCAAAAGAAATTGAATCACATTATTTTCCGAAGCCGCTGAAAAAATTGTATATATTCATAGATAATGAGGGACTTCTCAGAGTGTAAGGTAGATTAACAAATCCTAACCTATCTTACGATGAGATACATCCGTTTCTCTTACCTAGTAACTCAGATTTCACTTATTTCATTATTGAACAATTTCATAAAAAGTATTTTCATGCAGGTATACGAACTGTACAGTTCTTACTATCTCAACAATATTGGATTTTGGCATCAAAACGCGTAATTCGCAATATTTTGTCTCGATTCATGTCATGTCATCATTACAACCTCCCATGGGGAATCTTTCTCTACCACGCATTTCACAAATTGAACCCTTTTCTAACGTTGGTATGGATTGTGGGGGTCCACTTTTTATAACTATGAATATGCCTAGGGGATAAAAAAGTGTCAAGGCATACATATGTCTATTCGTATGTCTCGCTACAAAGGCGATTCACATCGAACTCGCTTCAGATCTTTCGAGTGACGCATTTTTAGCAGCTCTTCGCCGTTTCGTAACTCGTCGAGGACGAAGTTGTTCGATAGGCAGTCATTGCGGGACAAATTTCATTGGAGCTTGTAGTCAACTTAAACTTTTACAACAGGCTGCGTCCTCTGAGAATATTGAATTTCACTTCAACCCCTCGTCAGCACCGCACTTAGGTATTTGGGAGGCTGGAAACAAATCAGTGAAGGGTCATTTGATTGAGACAAATGGAGAACACGTTCAGATATATGAAGAATTTTATACGGTGCTGGTTCAACTCTTGTCCATTAACATTTTCAAATTCAGATCCAAATGATATTTCAGTTCTAACTCCCGACCATTTTTTGACTTCAGAACCCCTGTCTGCCGTTCCTGACTCTAATCTCAAGTCAAATCCTTTGAACCGTTTGTCACGGTGGTAATTACTCCTACGAATCCACCAAGATTTCTGGCGTCGATGGAAAATTGAGTACCTATTTGCACACATTACATCAACGTAGCAAGTGGATTCAACCGATGACTCCGGTTGAACCGGGTACATTATTTCTGATAAAAGATGTTACGCCACCACTCCAGTGGACTTTAGGTCAAATCACCACTTTGAAACCGGGTAGTGACGGAATTTCTCGTGTTGCCGATGTCAAAACAAAACATGGTACATAACACGAACTTTGGTCAAATTATGTCTTCTACCTCTGGGTTGGCGACCGTTGCATATGATTTTGATTCTCAAGTTGGCGGGAATTTGGTCAAAATGTTGAAGAAAATCAATTTCTAAATTGTCAATGTTTCGAAACTTTATTGTTTCATCTTCAGGACTCGAGACTCAAGGACAAGACATACATATTAAAATGTAAATTTACAAAGCAGTTCTTTTAGAACCAAAACAAATCATGTAATATAACAACTGTTAGAAAATAATAAACGAACACTTTACAAAAAATCAACGTTGATGAGTACTTACAATTAGGGCGGCTTTCCGAATTGAAGAGTGAAGTGAATAATTTGACGTTCACAGGTTCCTGAAAGACGTTGACACAGACACGAAGGGATTAACAATCTGAACTGTCTGTAAATCGTTCTTTATGATTCTATAATT
>WOGP01004621.1:0-13844 GCA_015342065.1 Leptinotarsa undecemlineata
GAGCGGAAACCTCGATATACTTATTCTATTAATATCTATTTGCTATTATTTATTATCATTAGTCACTAACTAACTGATTGTGTTTCATACTCAACTGTACAAAATGTTAATATAAATGTAAATAAAGCACATACACAAGTAGTCTAACCACTGCTTCTGTGATACTCTATGTTTATTCATATATTCATAAAATCCAATTTTAAAATAGTTTTTTTATACTTAAACGTTAAATGTAACATATTTTCTATGTATTATATATATTTCGATGAATAAATATTATTATTATTATATAGATATTGCTAAATCCCTTTCTTCCTCACAGGCACTTCAACTCTATTCTCTAGAATACATTTGAATCGTACTTCCCTGTGGCATGGTCTATTTTGTAAGGGAAGATGTGATTTAGTAAATGAAGAGTTCACGTTTGGTATATAAATGCTAGCTGCGATTATTTGTTTTTCAAGTCTGGAGTGTCACAAAGACCTATCTTTGGACCGTTACTCCTTTCTATGCCTTTTAGATTACTTGTGAATTAATTCAAAGTATTTGGAAATGGGAAAGATGTTTTTGTGTATTCTCAAAATTGAAAAATGATTTGATTCATTAGTTTTGTTCTATTGTAAACTAAAAGAATTTCCAGAAAGTGAGGAAGGGTTCATACATTTTTTCGTACAAAGACAAAAAATATTGAATTCTTTCAACCTGTGATCTTCCAATTCAACCTGATTTATGTAATTATATAATTGGCACTTATGTACGGTAAATGTCCGACTACACTTAATATCCGAAGGTAAAGTCCGATTATTTATAAACATCGGGTGACTGGTAGGTAGGCTATAACTTAAATTAAGCATTCAAATTGTACAATGCCACAAACAAGACGTATGGCGGTCTAACCTATAAATAGTACACTTCAGTAGGCAGAAATAAATAAATCTCTGGCACGCCTAGTTCAATTTTTTCAAATGGCGCCTACAGAACGGGACTACATATACCTTTAATATCTAATTAGCCTTAGGCGTGTACTGCAGGAGAAAACTAGATGAAATCACCTACACAATGTCTGGTTTCGAAAATAAAACAACTGTATCACTTCCCAAGGTGTCCCGTACGATTTTTCACCGAAAGGTCACATCTTGAATGAAAGAAGGAAAAGAATCAGTTCGAAATAGTTGAATTATTTAAGAATAATAAATGAATACTCACTCCTTGTACTAAATACTTCGTTTGATGAAACGAATACTCGGAAAATTCAATATGGTTCGCTCTTCAGCTTCCTGAAAGAACGCGCTTCCTGCAAGTGGCCTTCGATGGATATCTCTCGTATACTTTTACCATCAAAGCTGGTCTTCCCCAGGGATCCATATTGTCTCCAAACTTCAGTAAGAAGGTCAAATCTTTCACCTTGCGAGACATGTACTCCCTGTTGAAAAGTACCATTTTAGCGAAGAAGAATTCAACAGCGAGCAGATCAACAAATTCATTACAGAAGCGAATAATGGAACATACCTAATGCTTAAGGAAATTTTAATAAATAAATATGATATAAAATTATCGACTTGATTTGCTTGCGTGCTTGTAGACGGGATGAACTAACAAAAAAATGTCAATTGATCTAATAGACGACAATGAAAATGTGTGTTGCTTGTGAAAATACCAGATTACAAAAGTTGAGAGAACTTTTGTTTCAATTGGTCAAGAAAACCTGCTGTCGTATATGCAATATTCATCTTTATGGTAATCACATAATCTGCATAACAGATTCAGCCTCGATTGAGTCTCGGATTAAAAATAACAGAATTTTCGAATTTACCCAACGTTATATGCTAATAATGCTGGAAACATCACAAATTTGAAGAGACATGGTGGCTGGAAGTCTACCAATGTCACTGAATGATATATAGACAGTTCACTTACAAACAAAATTTAAATTGCTAAGACTATTCAGAACTTATCAAATGGAAACAAACAATTTGAAAGAGAAAATATTCCTAACTTTTCCAACTTGTATTGCCCTATCATATTTGTTGTTTTTCGTCGGGTGACTGAGTAAATAATATATTTGTCAAAACTTAAGTATTTCTACAGTACTGAGCCAGCCTGCTATCCAAAAGTGAGGAAAAATGGTTGCGGAAAGCCGGTTCGTAAACGAATCTCGTGAATATGGCTGATTCCATAATATAGTCTCTCAAGGATTCGAGTAGTTCTCAATCAAAGGTCCTATTGTTTCTTTAAAAACGGTTCAATTTCCTTCAGTGGGTCATACATGTCTTGAAATATCTAAAATGAAATAGGGTCAAATTGAAAAGGGGTATATTTTCTTGTATAAAGATTATTCTCTCCTGAAAATACAGGGTGTCAATTTAAAAACTTCCCACTCAAGGGGGACACTTGAGAATATTTGTAGCCCTCGTGGTTCAACCTCCAAGGAGGAGTAGATGTTACCCTTAGAATCTTAAATTGAAAGAGGTGTCAAGTGGCACATTCTGATTGGCGTTCAATTCTGTTTCCAATGGTGTCCTGACGTTTTATTTTTTGATGAGCAGTTTCCGAAAAATAGCGTTCTAAACTTTCACATGTAATTAGAAGCTGCTTGTCCTGAGATGCATTATTGTATTGATTCCTTTTAATAAAAATGATTTGAATGATTAGAAATTTTCTAGCGCATTCGTTTGCCATATATAAACGCTGGCTTCGAGCATATCGACACAGTCAAGTCTAGTAAGGCGATGAACATTCGAATAATAGTTGAGTTCACGCTCATCGTGAAAACCCCTGTACAGTATTGTGCAAAAAGGAGACTGAAAAGTTTCGAAACTTTAGAAGTCTGTGAGTGGGATCTCTTTTTCTTCTGATTCGTAATTTACACGTCACACTGCTGGTGCCTATCCGAAATTGTACCATCACGATAACTTCTAGACCATTTATTTACTCACTTCACAATCTATAAGCTGGATGAAACTACTGAGAGTGAATGTATTGAAAGTGTTCAAAAATCATTTGTGTTCATGCTTAAGCTTTCCAAAACCTCAGCCGCCATCTGCTCAATGGCGGTTAGACGTACGTTACCAAAGTGCAAAAGAAAATAATATTAAGACGTGAAACACTTCAAACAAAACATCTACGACTTACAGATTGGGGAACAACCCTTCGTACTACTTTGAACATGCCCGAGTCCCAGAGAGTGTCTTTATTGTATATCAACGACGTATTGGAAAAAACCAAGAATCCAATATATTGATTTGCTTACGACAGCATCTTTATCTTGACATTCTATTTGGATTCCAGGACATCAGTTGCGGATGCACATCTTCACCGGCAGCAGGAGGTTGCATATCGTAATGAGGATCCAGAGGTGATTTCGAATTGGGGTGGAAGTAACCAGGTTCAATTCAATGCCACAAAAACCCCAGGCATCGGTTTTGATCAAAAAGATAACTGTCCCCGAATCGGGTATCATAATGTCAGGAGAATCAATTCCGCTTTCTGCTTCGATAAGTTTGTTGGAGGTTAAAATAGACACCATCATTTTGGTAGAATTGCAGAGGCTGCTTCTCAACTGTACCATTTAAGAACTGTTTTAATTACTTCCCAATGTATGTACAGAAGATGCGAAAATTTCCAATTTCTCATCAATGTTGTGAACTATCGAGGTTGTTTTCCATGTTTTGTTCTCCAATTAGATAAATAATCGCATTTGCTTGGGGACGGAACTTCACATCCCCGATAACAACTTATGGCAGTTATTCCACTTGCAGTGTGAGGCATTCCTTTTTCGAGAAGCAGGAAGGATGTCCTTGAATATTGGGCTTCACAATATCAGCAAACTCATAAGTGGCTTGGTATTCTTAAGATGAGTACCACTAATGAAATCTTTCAAATTCGTTTCCGTAGCAAAAAAGCAATAATTCAAAAATAACATATTTCTAAACATTGTTTGAAATGCAAGAATGCTTTGGTCCCTCAAATCATGCATTCAACATTCCCGAATTATTTCAATGTTGATATCTACCTGTAAAGGCCAGGGAATGAAAAAGCTGTTGAACAGATCTGATACAATACAATTTTTATCATATTCAGATGTGTTCAAACATTTTTTCACCTATTTCATTGAGAGTTTTTTTGTGTCTACTAAACAGGTCTCCTTTGAATATGACTACATCTGTTTCGAAATAATTGTTTCGGCTATTAGAAAACGATATGTAATACCTCTAGCGATATCCTGATGAATAATTTTTAATAATGGGTGAATGTGTCAAGAAGAGTTTTTGCCGAATGATTCCTGAAGTGATTTGGGAAAAAAGTTTCAAATTGTGTACACAGTTTCCAAAATGTTTCCTTGAATTATAGCTACCAGACTGAGTCAAGGCCGGTGGGAGAAATCGTATCTGCGTAAAGTCTGGGCCGGTGTATGATAAAGAAAATATTAGGAAAACAAGAACTCCATCACTTACTGAATATGGTCCTGAATTTGGATGTTTACGGCTCCAATAATCTATCAGACTGATAACAGATTTCTACACAGCTACTGCACATCTTGAGGAAAGGGCTTCTCACCTGCAGCTGTAGATATTTGCAAGGACCTTTGACTTCTATGAACATAAAAAGTCATTATTTTACAGAAAATGACGTGTCGTGGGAAGAAATAAGTTTGGAATAAAAAACGTTCGGTGTTATGCCTAATAGCATTTTAATCGTAGGCTGTCGCTATATTAACGAAACTATAAGGAAATAAGATAAATGGTATAGCATATAACGAAACTTCTTCATATCTCGTATGAGTATTTGTTCACCTGGGGAATTACTTGATTTAAACTCATTTCTATTTACAAACTAGTTGCTGAGCATAGATAAATAAAAGATATATTTATCATAAATATATCCTTAACTGGTCTTCTTTCGTATAGGTTGTGGATCGATCAAAACTCAACTAGACATAGTGCTAACTCCAAATGTTAATTGCCATATGCAAACAATCTTTCAAAGTTGCCTAGATCTATACAACTCTTTTTCGGCCTTATTCAGCTTCTGACCAAAACTATATGAAATAATTTCAACTGTCTTGCAGTTAAATCGTAATTCTTTGGTGTAGTACATTTGAGAGTTGAATGAAATTTTCACAACGTTGTCTATTGTCAGTCATATAAATACTTTTTGAAAACCTAAACAAGAGAAAAGAGATTTCCACTTGAAAACTTAACAAAACCCTGACACGTGTTTTGCTATAAACGATAGCATCTTCGGGCGTCACAATACTGTTTGTACAAAGTCTGTGTCGTGTTTTATAGTAATTTTAAATATTATGACTATTACTGCCTGTCAAATTTCTACATGAGAAATTTATTACGTAAACTATTTACTTATCAAGGAACAACTTATAAGACTGGAGAATAATGAATAATAGTTTTTACCTAGTTTCAAGATCTTTAGTAATTATCAATTTCTTTCGCTTGCAAACTAAATTCGATGAAGGGGAACAACTCATATATATTTGATCATGGAGTAATAAGTCTATTGATTTGTAAATATTCCAAAAGGTTGAGTCTTGAACCTTTATCTTTAAAATACAATACGTCATGATCATAATTGAACTAGTAGTCCTCTGTCAAAAGATGATTCCCAAATAATGAATTGATCTTTCCACTAAAACAACTATTCTATGGTCTCTTATTCTTTCAAAAAAAGTTTTTCCGGTTTGTCCGACATAAAATTTGGGACAACAACCACAATGAAGTTTTATCTTTATTGTTTTAAATGCAATTGCTCATTGAACAATTTTATTTGTTCTGTTGGTTTCGTCTAATTATTTGCATTTTAAAAAACTAGCGATATTATTAGTAGGATTATCAAAGTGAGTTAAGAGTTACATGATGTTCAGTATCATTCTTTGAAACTGGATGGACGTGGTTCAGAGAATTTTTCTGCAATTTTGTAGAAATAATTGAGTCAATAATATTCACGTCGTAACTGTTGTCAGCAATATGTTTTATGAAAATCATTTCCTTTTGAAAATTGCTTTCAGAAAGTGGTATGTTCAATAGTATGTTAATCATACTATTGAATGCTGCTACTTTAGATTGATACAGATGTATAGATGAATTGTGTAAAATGATGTCCGTGGTTAAATATATCACTTAATTTGCTATTACACCGTATGGAACCGAATAAAACCCGACTAATTCATTTCAGAAGTCAACCTATTTTCATAGTCTCATCTCTAATATATTCAGAGCATTAATGCGGTGTTACTGTATTCAAAAGTAGGCATTCAGTTGAGTCGGTTCTACTGTTCTAGATGGATACGTCTTGGATTCTCAGCCCTTATTTTTCCCAGCCAACAAAAATAATGATGTCGCAATGCGAATTGGCAAACTCTTGCAAACAGGTAGTGGCTGTTGCGTATTGAAATTGTTATCTTAAAGTAGTGATATCGACATTTTCATTGGAAAAACTTGAATGTAATCATTTTTGGGTTTCAAATTTGACTGAAAGAGATGCACAAACTCGCTAGATAAAAAATTAAAAAGGAAGGGAGCCCGTGAGAAGAGAAATATAATTACATTCCAAAAAAGAAGATTATGAGATTTTAATATTCACATATTTAAAGCCATAATAAAAAAAAAGAGGAATTCCGGATGTTTATGACTTTTCACTTGCACGATTTGCACATAAGTTTCGGAGTTGAGTTATTGATAAACGACAAGTACTAGTGTATTATAATTCAAAAAATGAATTTGAAATGATTTACGGTTGTTGATCACCCCTGTTTCTTGTCTTAAACCATAAAAATCTTGATGAAAGTTCATTGAAAAAGTAACTATTTGTTTTCGAATGTACTGATTCTACTTGTTGAAACTTTCCACTTCAT
Source organism: Leptinotarsa undecemlineata (assembly GCA_015342065.1). Taxonomy (NCBI): domain Eukaryota; kingdom Metazoa; phylum Arthropoda; class Insecta; order Coleoptera; family Chrysomelidae; genus Leptinotarsa; species Leptinotarsa undecemlineata. The sequence continues at coordinate 6,869 of WOGP01004621.1, forward strand.
TTTTCTACGATAGGTAATCATGTTTTGGGCGAAACTCAGCAAAAAATTTCCAGTATCATAAGTTGGGGACATCTATACTTCATATTGAACTGCACCGTAATCGTTGATTGAAGAAGCAAGAATGATTGATAAATGGTTATGACACAAAACAGAAATTGGAAGGTTTTTTCAATTCTACTATTTCATAACATATTCCATCAAAACATACAGTATCAGAAATCACAACTTCCTCATAATAAACGTAAACGAAACAAGTATTCTTATTGAATTTAACAAGATATCGAAACTAACAGAAACGCCAAATGAAGATCTCATCATGATCAAAAAGAACGAAATCCGGGCTAGTAGGTGGTGGTCAAATGGAACCTGAAGTACCAAAAGTTTCGTCCTCTACGTTAGGCATGAGCGTAGACTGAGAGGAAAGTTATATTTCGAAGTTTCTGCAAAGAATGAGTTTTTCTTTGTGGGGAGCTGATTTGAAGATATGGTGATGTTATGTTATAAGAGAGTTCAAGTTCATTGCTATCAATTCGAATATGATAAAATTGATTTTATGGTGTCATAGTACATGCTATCAAAGGTTATGAAAGCGTTTCATTTCTGTACTTTTCACTTTGTTTGTGAATTATGGGCGCTTCATGGTATCGTACATTTTTATCAACTGGCATAATGATTTTGTTGATTTTCAGGCGTTTTTGTCAGTACCATTTAATATTTTTTTTGGTTCCGTTTAATGATGTTATGAACTGATGAACCATAATGGCAACTGCTGTTTCCAGATGCTTTTAGCCTTGATTCGTGAAGTCATATTCGGATAGATTTAACGAGACAAATTCGAAAAATTTGTGTTGAAAAGTTTTTGTTGAATTGAATGCGTTCAGTTGGGATATAATGGGCAGTTTTCATTATAAACGTCATCGGTAATATCTGGCATGAGACAAAGAAAGGACATAAAATGATTCCTAGATCAGTACCGCACGTATTTTTTTCATTATGCATTTTATGCATCATTGAGAATGACAAATGGCTGCACTTATGGTCGATTTATTTCTGTAACTGACTTACGTCGTACATAGAACGGAGCATTGTTTTTAAGACCGAGGCACTGGCAGACAATAATGTGGGCTCAAAAGAAGGAAACTATTAAACGTACGTTATGATCACTTATCGCAAGTTTCTGCTAATAAATATGAACGGTTGACCTTATATCCCTGAAGTGAAATGTCTCCGCAACAATTCGTTTCCTGTTGCCATGATTCTGATTTCGAATAAATCTGAATTTGAACAACTGTTTTTTTATGTGATTCATAACGGTATAGCGAATGTAGCGTTACTAATCTCTAGAGTTTTGTATGTTAATTCCATTATTTTTCTCCTATCAATAAACTGATCGTCGCGTCGATTGGCCATAACAGTGCTTCTTGTATTTATAGATGAAATTAACTTTTTTGTAACCGTTATGAGTTGCATTTTTTTTTCAAAGTGAGAAACATTATATTCCTAAACAGGTCACTGATGACTTGATAAACTAGCTGTAAATTATCTGTAGAATTATTGCGGAAATAAAGGCATAAAAAATTGTACAACGGTCATGAAATGTCATGAATCATATTGTGATGAGGACTTATAAAGTTTGCAAACATTCGATATTAAAAAATGAAACATCCCGAGAACAATATACTCAATACACAGGAACTTTCAGTGGGATGTCAAAATAAACTACTCAAAATTAATATGGAGACATTTCCTTAAAACGCAATAAGTAAAAAAATATGTATTATTTTGTCAAACATGCTGTTAGGTAATACGATTGAAAAGAAATACAAATGAGTGTCAAAAATAAATACAACTTATTTCAGATAAAAATTAAAGAAAATGTACATTAATAGTGAGTACGTCCACCCCTGGCTCTAAGAAGTTCGGCACAACGACGAGACATGCTTTTCACCAAATTTACAATTATTTGTTGTGGTAACTGTTCTGACAATTTACAAACAGCATCTACAACTTGATTCAAATTTTGGGAGGGTTGATGATCCTTCAAGCGTCTTTCCAGTTTATCCCAAAGCTGCTCAAACGGATTTAAATCCGGACTATCAGCTAGCCATATCATGCCATTAATATTGTGCTCCTTAGGAAGTTTCTCACGACCCTTGCTACGTGTGGCCTGACATTATCTTCTTGTAAAATGAACCCAGTGCCCGTATTTTGGGCAAATGGAACAATTTCTTGCACACAGTCATTCAAATAGCGTTCACCGGGACGTCTTCATACCCGAACACGTCCGTCATTGCTGAATAACATAACTTTTTTTTTCATCTGTGAACATTACATTAGCCCACTGCTCTAAATTCCAATTACGATGCTCTTGACAAAAGTTTCTACGATTTCCTCGATGAGCTCTAGTTAATCTAGGGGCACTAGCAGGTCGTTTTGCATGGAGTTGTACTTTGTGAAGTCGGTTTCGTATCGTTTGGTTCCAAATTCGCGTTCCCGTAGCTTCTATAAGGCGATTTTGCAGTGTTCTAGCAGAATTGGTGCGGCCACTAATTGCCCAAAGTCGTAACAAACGATCTTCTCTGCGGGTTGTTGCCCGTTGTCGCAACATAAAAAAATAATAATGAACCATCTGAAAAAATACAAATCCGTAATCCCTGTATGAAAGTTATATCATTGTAAGTTCCTGGCTTTTATCAAAAAAATCTATTTCAATTTTGCGAGTCTACCATGTCAAATACCTAATAATCTGAACACATAACGGCAATTATTTTTCTCTATAATGACGCAAGTTATATGATTGACGATATATTCCATTTATTTCTGGTCCATGCAGACCAAGTTGTAGATAATAGTGGTAGGAAATATATGTAGCAGAATTAGGATAAATTGGTAAAGACAAATGCATCTAATGCCTCGTCTTATACTGCTGAAATTTTGCGTGTAGGCTGAAAATGAATTCAGAAAATATTTTCTTCTCATGGGAGGGTAAAAGGCTTGGTAACGTAACGCATCACGGCGCCAGTATGTCTGGCTTTCCCTTCTCCTCACAACACACAACGCTAGCCGTATCTTAGACAAACGAATGACTCAGTGTTAAGTGTGAGGTCAACATATACTGTTGACAGTGAGCATATAACGTAAAACTATCACCGCTTTTGAAAGTAATTATAAGAAATCTGATGAAACAAACATAAGATGATCCCCAGAACATTACATAACGAGAGGTTAGTTTAATAGTATAATATAATACAATCTATCAATAACCATGTTATTCAACAATTCATTAAAATAAAGATATTTTAGAAAACTCATAAGAGGACGTATCAGTACCTCAGTCTACAACCTTTCCCACTGTACCATATTTTCTGCAGTTCTCAGATCTGTTAGTTGAAAAACAAAATAACCGGTAAGCTAATCTAATGATCTAATGACTTATTTTCAAAAAAGGTGGTTTGGATCTGCAGCAGTTTTCTCACCAACTTATCAAATTCAATTGAACTCTTCATGACTCCGTAACGATGAGTTACGGTTGTCCAAACAGGGCGTTATCTCAAAACATAACTTTCAGAGCACCTGAGAAATTCTAATCAACTAAGTATAAAAAATCTTACAGACCTTGTTGAACATTAAAGATATTTTTGAGCGGAATGATACATATCCTAAAATATAATGATGTCAACATCAGAAGGGATACTTCAGGACAATTTTGTATAAAACACGTATATACTAATTTACTCAAATTGTCAACGTTTCGACGAGTTTCATCGCTATCAAGGCTAAAATAAAAATTAATAAACATAAAAATGTAATTATTTGTAGCAACATTTGGGGAAAAACTTTTAACCATGTAGTTCTTTTTTTGTATTCACCCATAATGTTTCTGTGATTTGTTGTTCAGGTAAAATGATAATTGTTTTGTGAAAAATCTCTAATAAATGTAGAACTACTTCATTACTACTGTGACCTTATAAATCTCAGATATCTGATGGTTTAAAAAAAATCTTCAACACGGTAAAACTCCTTTTCGGTGACATCATAAAGTGATTTGTATTGTGGTGGTATGCCATGAAAAATCATTGTAACAGAGCCCTGAAGAAAATTTTTAATAAAATCAACACGTTGGTAGAAAGAACAATTGTTTTTCTAAGTAAAATTGATCCTGATCTTTCACAGTAACACAAAATATTCTATTCAAAACTCGAAATGCCCGCTTTAATGTAACCAATTACAGTTTTGCCATGTCGAAATAGATAAATAATTCCAACTGAGTTATTTTGAATCATGCAACTTTTGTGTACGCGCAATCGGCTCAAAATGCGGATCTATAATTTATTCTATCATGCATCTGGTTTCCAGGTACGACATTGCTCAATTATTGTTATTTCATTTGATTTGAATAATTTTGTCGAGTATTGTATATGTTAATGCAAGCGAATATAGCCTGTAAAATAACAAAATATGTACTTTTACATGCACGTCAATTGAGCTTAATTTCAGGAAGTTGTGCAACGTTCATGATAATTTATCCACCTTACTAATTAACATTTCTGAAGTTGCATTTGATGTAACCCATTCGTTTGTAAGTAAACAAATGTGAATAATCCAAAGTTCCCAAATGGGTAGGAAGGTTTTTTTTTTAATTTTCTCAAACTGTCCTTGACTGTGGTTTCGGGCTACCAGATCGTCGTTCGTTGGAATTTTTTCTGACGTTTCGCCGGCGCGAGTGTTTGGCATCTTCAGAGGTCCGTGTAAGTCGATTTTCTAAAGGAATGGTGGTGAGATATGGTCAGTAAAAGCAAAAAACAATTGATCATTTTTGGGAGTGCTTTCTAAACGAATAACTTTCTCACGGAATTCTATTGAGTTACTTAGTTTTCGGTGCATATATGAATAAATCCACATTTTGTCACCTGCAACAATGCTGTACAGGAATTTTGCAGTTCACGTTTTAAATTTTTTGACATTGTCTTTGCACCAATAGATAGATGGATACTTTGACTACGTTATATTGAAAACATTCGTAGCAAGTCACAAAAGTCACAATATATGGTACATGTAAATATAAATGCTGAAATCAAGAGTGAAAAAAGCGTTCCTAATGAAAAACTATTTGATTGTATTTTTGAATTTCTCATAGTTTTCTTCTCATTTAGGGGTTTATTGAACAAGTTTCAATCTAATCTAGAAAGCCTAAACTGGATCAATATCAGATGATTATTATTTCTTGTGTTGTAGTCATGTAAAATTGAAATTTTGCAATATTCTCATGAATTTGTAAAGGAGGCTCATAGATATACCTACAGATATATACAGAGAATATTATCACGACATTCAATTTACTGAACACATGTCTGCAAGAATCACGAAAACCAACACTGGTAATTATCGTTAAGACACTTTTTTGGCACTTGCAAATTTTAGAAGATAGGCTGGAGTTATCCCAAAGCCTTATGTCATAAATATAAGAATGAAATAGAAAGAAATAGAATGCCCTCAAAGGAACACAGCTCATTACTTTATTGAGTTGTGTCGTAATAGATGTAACTGGTTTTGAAACTTAGAAGTCAGTGTGTCGATGTGAAAATGCCATTTCAGAGACGGATCGAACGTGACCTCTAGAAATTTGACTTTTCCACCCATTTGATTCAGAGGATTACACGAAAATCAAATTCCTTCTGATTCATTAAGATGCTGAAATTATTCGCTACAAACCATTCATCAGTTTCTGTTCAACTAACGTGATAGAACTCTCTGAGAGGTCTTTCTCATCACTTGATTCATATAGTGTTACATCGTCAGCGAACATAATACATCAGGAAGGCTATAAATTATACGAAACATCCTTTACATATATTATAAATAAACTAGATCAATACAAATGAAAAATTAAAAAGAATAACTGAAAATAACAATTATATTAAGCAAAAAAAACATTAAAACGTACTTCAGATCTATCCGTAGCGGCCTCACGAAAACCAGGCCACTAAACGCGGACTGCGATTCCAAAAATTGCATTTACCGGATTCTCTGCGAGTGCGGAGAATCATACATCGGTGAAACTAAGAGGTCATTGAAAGTTCGCATTGCCGAGCACAAGAAATACACACAGCGAGGGAAAACCAGCAAATCAGGAATAGCAGAGCATGTTTTGGACTCATCAACATAACATCAAATGGGTTCAAGCTGAAATCATCAACAAGGAGGAACACTGGTTTAGGAGAAAATTCATAGAACCCGCCTATATGTTGTCCAACAACGCATTTAGCCAAGCTAGCGTGGAAATACGCAACATATGGAAACCTCTAATTAAGCGGAACACGACCAACTCCCGCCAAACGGTCAGCTCCCGCTAAAAGCGATGAAGTGGAGAGAGGGAAGAGGGGATAGGTGAAAGCACTCGAATGACCTATAAATGGTCATCTCTCGGAGGAATACGTCCAGTCATCACCCGAAGACCATACTGATAATCGAAACGACGTGAAGTAACTTGTCTTGGAATCCCTTAATTAGTTTTTTTTGTTTAATTGATCTATTTTTACTTGTATTTTATTTCACTGTAATTTCATTTCAGGGTTTTTTTTGTTTAATATAATTGTTATTTTCAGCTATTCTATTTAATGTTTTATTTGTATTGGTTCTTTCATAATTTTATATAATATTAGACAATGGAAGTCCGAACTAATCAAATTCATCAAAATCATTGTCAATCACCTTATAAGGATATGAATATAATTCGTACCTCCTTAGAATTAATATGATAACAGTTATTTAATGATCATTCTAGAAAATAAACAGAGTCATAAGTAAATTGTAACTCTCTAGCAGCAGAACAGTAGCTCGCGTCCTAATTCAATCTTTATATGCAAGAAACCACTATCGACATGGGTGAAAAAAAACGCGGTACCCGAAAAAACGCGGGGGCCAAGAGATTGGATGGGAATTACTAGTCAGTCAACTCAAACGAGCCAGGCGAGAG
>WOGP01004622.1:0-13844 GCA_015342065.1 Leptinotarsa undecemlineata
CTTCTCAAGTCTGGTGAGAAGCTGTCTGAGCAGAATCAAGGAGCTAAGTACCCAAAATAGCCTAGCTGGGTACCTCATGTCTGGGTACCCTAGCTTGGGTACCCAGACATGAGGGTCACAAGAGCAATGAGGATGCCGATTTTCTAGCCTGTGAAGGCGCATCCAAGGCTATGATCGGAGTAGCAGAAGAATATATAAAGACATCCATAAAGTCATGGATACAAGCCAAATCGATACATTGGTGAAATATTCTCCCAGGAATGAGACAGGCGAAATAGATCATAAAGAAACCATCGCTCAGATTCACGGAAGATCTGCTGAACCACAACTGTAATATTGAAAGAGTAGAGGTGGGTCTACTAACAGGGCATGGCCGACACAGGAAACATGAGCAACATAGTCCTGACTGAAGAAATTCAATGCAGGTTCTGTAAAGAAGAGAAAGAAACCGCTCTCCATGTGGTCTGTGAATGCGAAGCGATAGCAAGGCTGAACCACGCAAGATGCGTGAAAGAGAAAACAGAAGCTGCCATCTATATGAAGGTGTCAGTGTCATGGCTATGGAGTTTCATTAAAGAGATCACGCTAGACAATAAACTCTAACAAACAAGGAGCATCACAATAGAACTGAAAAGGTCGCATTTAATCAGGCCATGGGCCAGCTCCTCAACAATCTAATATAATATTTATAACTGTGCTCACTAGCCAAGAGATATTTTGCAGACTCCTAAAGATAGTCTGTACCTATCCTGATCAGAATATAAAACTTTGCGATGAGTAAATCTATGGGCATATTCGAGAGCTGATTTTATGAAGGAATTTTATATTCACATTGGTCGGAAATAGATTGTTTCAAAGATAACGTGTGTTGAATTTTCCCAAGTAATACTGCACTCACCAGCCAAGAGACACATTACTAATTCTCTCAGTGAGTCTATACCCGTCCCGGTTGGAATGTGAAGCTTTGCAGCAAAGAAAAATATTGACGTTTTCAATGGCTGATTTATTGAAGAAAGTGCATATGAACATATGCTGAATATGAATATGAGTTGACTGTACCTTGTTTGACATGGCAAGTAAGCATATTGAACTATATTTCTGATATTGAATATTTCACTTCCGGATGTGATCAACACAGGGAAGAGGGTGGGAACACTTGGTATTTACTTTTTTTTTGTGTTTTTTAGGTTGATTTTGTATTCAGTATATCATACGATTTCTTAGAATAATTCATAACATATTTTTTTGTTCCAATATTGTATTTCTTCATTTTTTAAATCTGTTTCAGGTCAACTGTGAGGCATTGAAAAATTTGAGACCGAAAAAAAAAGAAAGTTGTGTTATTGTTTTTTTAAAAAATTGGACATCAACATTCATGTTTGTGGTAGACCTATTCATCCTTATATTTTTCTTGGTTGATTTTCTCTTGATTTATGAACATTATCTTTAAACATTGATGAGTGTATAATAGTTTAACATTTGATATATTTGCTTCCTGATATAGCTTATCGGTGGAAAAACGTTTATTTTTTTTAGGATGATTGTCAGTAGTGTGTTTTGTGTTGTTTGTATAATGTTCAGCGTGTTGTTGAAAGCTCCAGCCCATATTGTGATGCAGAGAGACAGAATTGATTCGGCTAGGGAGATGGAGAGCATCATGAGATGTTTTCTTAGAGAAGAAAAACTGTTTATATGTGTTCTAAGGCGTTTGTTTATATGCATGATATGATCAGTCTATCGTATGTGTTGATCTAGGACCAACCCTTGATATTTAATTGATGATACTTTTTCAATAATAGAACACTCATATACATTTTTGTGACAATTTATAGAGTGTAGTTTTAGAGATAAATTAAGTGCTTGACTAATGACCGTTGGTGTGAAGGCAATAAATTTAGTCGTAACAATATTTGAGGGTGAGCTTATTCAAATTCAACTATGCATATATATTCTGTAATTTTGTTTTGGTGGTGTGTTCAACATCCTCCCAATTTCAATCCAGATGAAGGCTGGGTCGTCAGCATAATGAATAAGGTGTCCTAGACCATCTACTTTCTGCTATATTTTTCATGTACACAAGAAACATTATTGGGCCCAACAATATTTCTTGAGACTCCCCGTTTTTCACTATTGACTCTTTACCTACTTCATTCCCAATGCTTACTATCTAGCCTCTATTTGATAAACAATTGGACATAAGAGTTTGTGGGAGACCACAAATGCCGTAGTGACTTGATTTGTTCAGTAGAATTTCGTGTGATACTGTGTCAAAGGCCTAAGCGAGGTCTAGGAAAACTGCTATCCATTTCGATTATTTGTCCAGGACCTCGGCTGTTTGCTGTAGAAAATCAACCACTGCGTTTTCAGTGTCTGAATTTTGGATGAAATCATACTGCCTGTCATCGTATATGCACACTAGCTACATCTGACATTAGAATCAGTTAAGCAGGACTTCTTCGCCACTGGTTTGAGCTGCCCTGGTCAAGCGATGATTATTCCCTCCATGTGTTGTGGCTTCGTGGACCTTTTATAGTGGAAATCAAAACAAATATAGGCCAGTTCCATTCAATTTTCGTATTTTTTTTCATTGAATATGCTTGTTCCCTAAATAAATGAATAAATTCATAAATATCAGCTTGACTCGTTCAGGATATCTCGTATCTATAGAACTATTCTGCTAATTCTCAGTAGCACGAGAACCTGAAATGAACTTTATTCCACAAACTCACTCTCTTCAAGGTGACTAATAACTCTCCAGACACACCACTGTGGGCTTTGTTATCATGAAACTTCACTGACCCTCGTGCGCAAATTGTGTAAAATAGATTTATACGAAGCCAAACCGACACGAAGAACTTTTTCCAAAACAACTAACAAACATGCTCAGACTACTGTTATTGCTTTTTTTATTGCTTATGTCAGAGGTATTTGACGATAATAGTGAGTAAGGAGTTTTCGCCGTTTTTATATGTTTACGTGTCTGAAATAATATATTTCGTGATAAATGAAACGAGGACTTCCGCTGGAATGTTCGCCATGATATTTGTAGATATTTATGATTCGCCAAGAAATGATACAAAGAAATATGAAAGGCTAGTTTTTGATGATGTGCTTTTGAAATGATGAAGGAGCATGATGTACAGGGTCTTTAACGACGAGCGTTCGTTAGGAATATATGGAGAACGATTCAAAATAAACACTTGAAATGTTGTGCTAGTGGGTTTTACAAAATGGCCTTCTTAATTAAAATATTTTCATTTTTCGGTAATTTCCGTTATACCGGAAGTTGGGGCAACTTCCTTATTTCAGATGAAACACCCTGTATTTTATTACATTTTTGTATTTTAGTCCCACTTTGTATAACAATGCCTATACACAAATTTGTTAGTTTTCGAGATATTACTTTTTTTCTGAAAAATGTGACAGTTATAGCACCACTCCAAAAAAATCATAACTCATAAACAGTAACAGTTGAAAATGTGAAATTTCATAGAATCACACATTAGGCATCAAGTCATGAATAGGTTCATCGAATTTTTTTAAATAATTTACTGGGTGGTCGAAAATTCCACCTGAAGCATAAAATCGAGAAAACTGATGAAATACGATTTTTTCAATGGAAACCATTCACTATTCTATTATTTTTGGATACTACGGGAAAAGATCAAATTCATGAAGAATGCTCTATATCTAAAATACACCCCTGGCAAGATATATCCGAATTTGGAAAATATTTGAAAAGTAAATCATTCAAAGCATTACCAAACCAAGAAAGTTTTGAAAACAAACGAACTAATATTAACTCTGTCGTTGGTAAAAAGTAACTCAACATCAAAATGGATGGATTGAAATAAAATACTACCAGACAGATGAAATCTTTCTTTATTGATGTCGAATACAGTAATTTTATTTTGTTTATATTTTTTAAGGTTAGAAGTCACTTTAATTTTAGAATTTGACTCAATGTCTTCAAATTCAAATAATATTGTGGTTCATTTCAACAGATGTTCAAATATATTGCAGTTTTGTTCTAAACACGGATATATTCTATTTTGCATACCACTATTTTTAGCTTTCTGTATGAAGTCAGGAATCACATTATTGAAACTACTCAGAACTCTTCGTTTCATGTTTTCTCTATCACTTACAGGATCCGCATAAACATTTCCTTTGATATATCCCTAGATGAAGAAGTCCAGTAGCCTCAGGTCTGGAGAGCGAGGAGGTATTTCAATCCAGCAACGGTATCAGTACTATGTGCAGGGGCTCCCTTCATCTGATACCATAACTTATATTGTTATATATTGTTCAGAAACATGCTTTATGGATTCATCAACCACATTCCTAATTATATGCGAATATCTATCGCTATTGAAATTTTCTTCATGAAGATATAAACATGAAATTTGGTTTCTCTTTATAGCGTAAAAAGCATTAAAACTCCATGAATCCTGGAAGTTGCGCTGGCGAATTAGCTTTGGATTTTCTGCTGCGCAAAAATGACTGTTATGGCGGTTGTACATACCATTCTTGGCAAATTTGGCTTCATCTGTCCATATCATGTTCTTCATGAACTCAGGGTCCTCCTGTATCTTGATAAGAAACCATTCGCAGAATTCCACTCGTGCAAGTAAGTTGTGTGGTTTCAGATTTTGAACCTAGTGATATTCAAAGGGACGCCACTTATGTTTCATTAAAATCAGGTTTATTGACGAACATTATATTCTAAGTGACTGTTCGGCGTCTTTAAACGAATTTTCTGGATAGGCTGTAAGCCAAACCTGAAATTTCGATGTCCTCATTGTTTGCGAGTGGTTTTTTTTGTTGATGACAGTCGAAAAAGATCCGAAATCACGGCAGTTTCTCAGAAGTTTTCTCAGAATATTTCAATTGGGTCTGTGTAGATTTGGAAATCTTTCTGCAAAAAGTTCTTTGCATTATCTTATTGCATTCACCATAAATAATTATTAAATTCAGGCGATCTTCATTAGAATACCCCAAACAAGGCATTCTGCACACAAATAGAAATCTACGAAATACACGTCAATTATATGTCAATTATATCGTATTAAATTTTAACATATTTGTTGTAACCTCATTTGTTTCCAAAGCTTTCTAGGTTTGGTATTGCTTCGAAAGATTTACTTTTCAAATATTTCCCAAAATCGGATATATCTTGCCAGGGGTGTATTTTAGGTATAGGACGTTCTTCATTAATTTGATATGTTTTTTTTTCGTAGAATCCAGAAACAATGGAAAAGTGTATGGTTTCCATTTGAAAAAATCATGTTTCATCAGTTTACTCGATGTTATGTTTTAGGTGAAAATTTCGACCACCTTGTAAATTATTTTCGAAAATTCGATGAAATTGTTCATGAAATGATGTTTGAGTTGTAATTTTGTGGAATTTTACATTTTCAACTGTCAATGTCTATGAGTTATAATTTTTTCGGAATGGTGCTGTTGTCAAATTTTTCAGAAAAAAATCAATATCTCGAAAACTATCTAATTTGGGTATAGACATTGTGATATAAAGTGGGCCTGAAATATACTGAGAAGTTGTCCTCAATTTCTGGTATAACGGAAAGAGACCGGAAGTTGAAAATATTTCATTTGGAAGGTCATTTTGTAAAACCCACCACCAAATTTCAAGTTTTTATTTTGAATCGTTCTCCATATATTCCTTACGAACGCTCGTCGTGAAAAACTGTATATCATGCTATTTCATCATATCAAAAGCACATCATCAAAAACTAGCCTTTCATATTTTTATTTTTCAGGTAACAGAAGCTGTCCTTTGTGTAATCGCTATGGCAAGATTATTGCCGTTCAGTACTAATTTCAACTGAATTTCAAAAAGTATTATCCTGGTGACATTTCTCATTCATATGCGACATTTCGAAATCTCATTTAAGAATGAAAACCATAACATAGAATTTTAAATTTACCCAATTCTAGAAATTTTACAGACCATAACATTTAGCGGAGTTATTCGCTGATTATGGTGAAACTATCACAAATTTGAAAAGACTCGGTGGCTGGAGGTCTACCAATGTCGCTGAACGATATACTAGGTGTAACATAAGTACGATGAAATAATCAAGTGATGCATTCCTGAGACGATATTGAGAATGAAAGTCTATATAAATATGTGTCTGGTAATACTTCGTTCCGAAAATACAAAGTGTTGAAATTGAATGTGTTTGTTCATTTATGTGCCCGGGGTTTTTCGACGTGGAAAATCATAATTTCGTACTAATTTCTATGTAACGTCTAAAGGGCGCTGCGTACGCTGTCATTATTTATTCCAAATTGTCCTAACTTTTTTGACACTGCACTTTTGGTAGTTTTCATGAGAAAATCTGATTTCCACACCTTTTCCGAGTAAAAAAGGTTCGCCGAAGGTAATCGATTTTGAGATATATACAATTTTCTATATCGATGCATATTACTCATCTCCTAGGGCGCCAAGTTAAGTTGCAGAGAAGATTACATAAACTGAGTATGTGGTGGATCTCGTCGAAATAAATATAGTTTTGAGAAAACTAAATAACACGCTTTTAAAGAACATCGAACTGAAAACTTCAAAATATTTTGTTTAAAAAGGCTCAAAACAATAACGAACGAAAAATACTAGTATTATTGTGAAAAAAGCGACGGGCGCTTGCTCTACGAAAAATATGACACAAAGCGCCCACGATATTTTCACAATAATACTAATACTTTTCGTTCATTATTGCTTGAAGCTTATTTGAAAAAATATATTTTTAACTTTTCAGTTCAATGTTCTCTAAAAGCTAGTGTTTTACTTTTTCCAAACTACTTTAATTGTTTACTTTTTAGTTTCATATACTATAAAAGCGCGTTTTTTAGTTTTTTCAAACTATATTTATTTTCCTCTTTTTAGTCTGATTCAATTTCAAAAATATTTTTTTCAATTTCTAGTCAATGGTATTATAAATTTCTAACTGACGGCACACAAATGTGAAATTTCTCTCAAACAACATAATAAAGATTGGGGTTTTAAATTCTTTGGCAACACTGAGATGCCAGTACAATAGTAAATCTCCAATAGAGGGTGGACAGTTGTAAAATTTGTTTGGAAGTGAAGAGAAAATTTGCAGTAATAATTTCAAAAACCCATTCAGTCTTGATGTTTTCATTTGAAGTTTAATTCAAAATACTGATGAATTTAGTATATGTGGGAAAAATGTGGGGAAAAGTAATGAAAATTTTGAATAGCTCAAGCAATAAAGTCCATATATCAGGAAGGTTACGAACAGCGCCATCTGCCCCCGAATAGGTTAACCAATATTGTCGATATATCAAGGAGGTTACGTACAACGCCATCTGCCCGCGAAAAGGTCAAGAAATAATGTCGATAATTCTGTCAGATACAGATCACGAGCTTAAGAGTTACAAACAAACATACATACAAGTCAAACTAATATAAACGTGTCAAATAAACAACTTTTTTATGAAATGTTTATCGAAAAATCATTCGTTTTCTACACAAAATCTGTTGAAGTTATTGAAAACATGGATGGTTTCTGTTTTTTTTTTTGCAATTTAAGTTATTTGTATCTCGAAAACAAATCACTTTTCGATGAACTTTTTATAGAAAAAAGCTGTTCATTTTGACGAGATCCACCATATACTTAGTTTTTGTAATTCTCTCAACAACTTCACTTTACTCCCTGAGAGCTGAGTAATATCTGTTCTAAAATCTGTTTTGAAATCTGTTTTTGCGTTAATCAGCTGTTGCCCCCATACGAACTACAACTCTCAAAATTTGAAATTTAAATTATTTTGTAATTTTTATACAGGGTAAGCCAACAAGACTCCCTCGGTCCATTGTTATCAGGAAAAACAATTTTTCGATTTTCTTTTCGCAGTCATATCGATAAACACAATCTTTCAAAATTATTTTCTCACATATTGAGTGATTCAGCTGAGCGTGGCGAGCCAAAGTTATATTTTTACACATGAAACACCCATTATGTGAATACGTCATTCAAGTCCATATTTTTATCTCTCTAAGAATTTTTTTTTTTCGAATTTTCTTTGCGGCACCAGAAAAATCTATTTTGCAGACAATATATTTTCAATTCACCACCCGTATGTCTACAGCAAATAGGTAGATTTTTTAGGAATAGTTAGTTAACATCACTATAATAATTTGGGAAATCCCAACTTTCGAAAACAATATATAGGTTTCTTTAATAATAATATAATAATAATTTATTAAATCCTTCATGATCACAAGTACGTCGACATTATTCGTACATAAAAATCTTTACAAAACGTGACATACAACATATAAATACATGAAAGTGTCACACAAACACAAGGAAAAAAAAAGTATAATTAATATTTATACAATACACTCATCGACTTATATATTCAGCGACATTGTAGAAAGAACCGTTGATTAGGAATTTTGTCAGGGTTTGTTTGAAATTCATTTCTTTATTTTCCCTTTTTATGTAATCGGGAAAATTATTAGAAAGCTTTTCTCCTAAATAGTTTGGGCTGTTCTCATATAAATTAGTTGAATGTTTTTCCAACCTAATGAAGTTACTATTTCTTGTTGGATATGTATGTATATATATGCAGGGTACAGGCAAAGTTTTATTTCTGATAAAATGCGCTTTACAAGATTTCCTAGTATCTGATTGTTAAGCCAAACGCAATTCTCCCTTTTGGCCAACAAAAATAATATTTATAGATGTGGAGCAACCCCATACAGCAATAAATTACGGCATAATAAACATTCAAAAGCTGATCAGTACTCAGTTTCAAACAGACATAATCCAAATACACTCTGTATTTTTTCATTTACATGAAATGTTTTAACATTTCACTACATTTCTCATCTCAGGTATACTATACAAAAAACAGATATTTTACAAATTATACCCAGTTTTATTAATTATTGTAACCACAAAAAATGCATTTATGTTCACTTACTCAAAAATTTTTCAATATGAACAACAACGTCTGAATTCTGTATTGAATAGAGAAGTTTCGAGATGTCCAAAATAATGACCATTTTCTGCAACACATGTCAGTCTTTTTTTAAACGAATTTTTTACATGTTCCAGCATTTCCCTGAAAGCTCTAGTGATTCTTAGTTTCATGACTTCTTTAGATGTTGGAAGAGCTTAGTATACAATCCATTTGATAAACCCCCCCCCCTGAAAAAATCAATTTTGGTTAGGTCAGGTGATCTGGGTGGCCACGCCACAGGCCCACCTCCACCTATTCATTTTTGATTTCTTTTTGCAAACCACCTTTCAACCGAAGGACATGAGTTTAATTATAGATACGATGTGTTACATTCAGAAAAGAAGAGTTCATCAAGTATCGGCGAATTCCATCACACAAAAAATTCAAAATTGGAATTCTGCGTTGAAATTCGTTATGTTGAATCAAAATCGTTTTCGGAGCTACTTTTTTGAATAACTCATTTCATTATCATCAACGTGAGGCTAAATATAAAAAAATTGACCTTTTCGCGAAAACGCAGTAGGCTGCGTTCAGGACTGTCACTGGGGCTAAGTATTGCGAAAAGTGCGGCCTATAAAGGTTTACGCCTGTACCAAAATGCAAATATCTGCTTTCAAGAATAACAGAAACACAGAGACGTCTTTATCTTCAGTGCAGTGTGTCACACTGCATGTATTATCATATACAGTGTGTGAAATCCAAATGAAATAAATTTACTATTTCGGTTACTGTACATGTTTGAAAGAATTTCAAATGTCAATTATATTTTGACATTCTCAACGTAAAAATTCCACCCCTACTTTCAACCCCCTTTGAATGGCAGGTATAACCCCCAATGTTTTGAATGAGAAGTATACGTTTGTGATAAATCGTTTGAAAGATCTTTTCATTCTCTATTCAAAAATGTTATTGCTTTTAAGTTTATTGAAACAATTAGGATAAAATAAATTAAAATCATATGGTTACCGAAACTCAAAAACTGAAATGTAGTGCAAAACGCAATGAAATGCAGAATACGAAACAGAACTATGGATGTTACCGAAGTAGATATTCAAAATGTTCATCGCGACCGTCTTGGCAATTTCCTAATCTCAAATGAGACTGTCTTTTGAAATTATTTAACATATCAGTCGTGACCGACCTAATCGCAAGCGTTATTCGTTCTTTTAAGTCATTCATATCTGAAGGTGTAGTTTGGTACACAATGCTCTTTACATATCCCCATAAAAATAAATCCCATGAGGAAAGGTCAGGTGATCGCGCTGGCCATTCAATCGATACTCACCTCCCTATCCATCGATTGAGAAATGTTGTATCAAAGTACTGCCAAATATTAACTTGATAATATGGTGGTGATCCATCCTGCTGAAACCATATCGTATTCACTGGAACTAGAGGGTTTCCTAATAAATTTGCTAAACTTAGAATTACATCATTTTGAAGTAGTGCCAAATAATTATCGCTATTCAAGTTACCCTACAATCCCTGCCCAAACATTAACCTTTTGAGGGTATTCCATATGTTCTTCTCTCATCCGGTGAGGATTTTTCGTTGACCAGTAGCGGCAATTTTGCCGATTAACTTGACCGTTGATAGGCAAAGTACAGTCATCAGAAAACATAACGTCTTCTAACTGGATAATATTGTAACTCAGCAGTTCCATAATTTGCTCACAAAAAGTTTTTCTATCAAATTCGTCTTCCATGAGCTCCTGTGTAGGTAAAATTTTAAAGGGATACTTTTTATTTTCTTTTAATATCTTTACTATCGATTAATGGCTAACAATGAATGCAGTGGATGCCTTCAACTCGATGTATGTGGGTTTTCCTTAAACTCAAGCATCACATCTAATTTGAGTTCATCACTCATTGCATTGGCAGCTGTTTTTTTATCTGCTCCACATGACCAAGCTAGCAACATTTCGGCTATAGATTGCGGGGTGCCTCAGGGATCTGTTCTAGGGCCCATTTTATTCCTATTATACATTAACGATCTCGCTACAGTCGATATTGAAGTGGCATTCATAATTTTTGCCGATGACACCATTCTTATGGCATGGAAAAAATACTAACAATTTGAAGCAAATGATATCATCTGTATTGAAGGGGTTATATTTGTTAGGAGTGATTAATTTTTGGGAAAGAAAGTTTTTGGCTTTCTACTACTCCATCTTGATACAAAAAAATCTGATTTAGAAAAAGTCAGACAGTGGTGTGATTCTCATTTACTCTCCTTCAACGAAGACAAGAAACTGCTTCTCTATTTTGATTATTGTTCTCTGAGATTATTGTTCTCATGAAATAGGCGAGCAACTTCCTGTTGTGCTCGGTGTTTATTTCCATAATCAATCATTTAGAGAAAATTATTTCATGCATTTTCGTTAATCTGACCATTTTTTAGACTCGAAATTGATGAACATCAAACCTAATTTAAAATACTGACAACTAATGTTTTAACATACAAAACTAGTTGACAAGGCGTTTTATAGTATCGTTATCACGGAAATTCTTCACACTTTTTTAAAGTATACTATCTGAAAAGGACATTGCTATGGTTTTTTCTTACATTCTTATTATCGATACCTCAACATAAAATAAATTTTTAATATATTGCAAAAAGTTTTGAGTATATTTTATCGAATCCCGGTAACCACATGATTTTATTTTATTTTATTTCAATTGTTATAATAAATTGAAAAGCGATAACATTTTCGAAAAGAATGAAGATACTCTTCAAACAATATATCACAAGTCTATACTTCTCATTTAAAAAATTGTAGGTTGTACCTGTCATTCGAGGGGGTTGTTTTCAAAAATGACAGAAATATGGCTAGCATTTTCCGTTGAGGTATGTCAAATTTAAATTTAATGAGTTTTGGTGTTTTGTTAAAATATGTAACACAACCGAAATAATGAATTCATTTTATTCGGCTTTCACACACTGTATGTGAAAATAGTGCAGTTTTGATTGATATGGATCCTATTGATAACATTCTCTCTTGAAGGCGGTAAAATTAATCCAAAACTAGCTTTTTTCACAAACACCAGAAATGACGTATTCATCTCCAGAAGACACCAACTTGCTTGTTGATAGAAGAGTATTCCATTTTTGGTGATTGGGAATACAGCTTGTTTTGGATTTGTTCTATGCCAATTGTTCCAGTCCTACCTGATATGGAGTGGTATATATTATTTCTTTCATACTATTCCATTTTATTGTCTCCAAATAATGAAAAAGTCGATAACTAACGCTATCAAATGAATAGTAATTATATACAAATTGTCTCCTAATTTCTTAAAAATAGTATTTCCGTTCAGTAGAACAATTAGTATATTTTACCTTTGCCGTAGTAAATTGCTCCAAATCGGTATTGCAAATGATGAAAGCAACTTCATAACATTCTTCTACAATTCTTCTCAAACGTGGATCATACACTTGCAAATAATTGGCACTCATAATTTCGAATGGTGATACAGACATTGTTGTAGACGATATGGTTGAATCATTGCTGCGTTCAGATTTATAGGTCGAATCCCACTTGAGAGGGGGAATGTTCTAGAAAATCATTTTCGAATAATAATCACATGATGTTACCTGTTAAACGTTATCAAATTAATGTTCTTTCGATACTGAATGTTTATAACATTAGGAATTTTTATGGCTTGTTGGAAAGATATGGTTCCCTGTGCCTTGGTACTATTATAACGAACAGATGTTCGGATATATAAAATGGAAATCGTCACGATTTCACGATAGGAAAATTGTTATTGTAACGCCTTATCGACAACCCAAGATTTATATTCATGTAAGATTACTTTTATTCGACTGCAGAAAAATAATAAATTCATCTGATCAATATTCGAGAACGCTTCTCAATGAAAACTTTTACCTATCATTCACACAAAACTTGAGTTCGCAGATAGTATGAATAGGAAATTTTCTAACTGAATAAACTCAATATACACGCTACAACTCGAGACCAGAACAGGATTGTATGCAGCCAATCATAAGTTTATAGTTTTTCAAAAAAAAAATTATACTAATTTTCTCGTCATTTTAATTAATCAATTATACAGTGCATTATTTCAATGTCTCCCCCCTTTTATTTTTTGGACGGGTCAACTCAAGAAATTGAAATTTCGGATAATGAGATTATTACATGAATTATTCATTTTGAAGTAAAATTAACAGATGAAACTTTCAAGATGGCGACAGGGTGCCATCTGGGAAAAAAATCAAATGAGAAACAGGGGTCATGTGACACATCATTATGAAGCTCCTGATAAATACTTCACAACTTCAGAATATGAAGTTAATATCTTCACGCACTACAAAATGGCGAAATATTTAATAATTTCCTGAAGACAAACACAGTAATATCGATATTTCTAGAAATATTCCTTTATATCTGCCATATGATAATTTCAACAGCCCGATAAGGTTTGTTAACCTTCCGGTAGTCGCGCCACTGTCTGTGAGACCGGGCCATCCCTTTTTATGACGTAAACACTAAGTTGCATATCGAATTTGGCTGAACGGCCTTGTACCTTCATCTATCATTACGATCGAAGTTCAGTCGACTTTTGGCAGTGGCTGTGTGACAGTGTGTCAAGTTATAGCGATTTCGGGTGTCACACACCGGCGCGATCAGTGCAGGTACAACTTTGTTAAAAGGTAATTTTCTAGATATTTTCGTTATTTTATTACTATTTTAGAAAAATGTTAAATTTTAGTGATGGCGCACTATGAAAAGGAGCAAGCATATTTACAAAAACTTTTGAATGATGTAGGACTAGATGATAGTGATAGTGAAAGAACTGTTTTTGAAGATGAAT
>WOGP01004623.1:0-13843 GCA_015342065.1 Leptinotarsa undecemlineata
GTTATAACGTGGCAAAATCTTTGGGTATTGGGGTAGATGAAAATTAGAGGCTGAAAACTTGAAAATGAAATAAGTAAAAAAATATGTCAATCGGTTTTATTAAAAAATATACTAAAAATTTATTCAGAAGGTCCTAGGTGGAACTCATCATGAGTAGGTTTTGAACAACTACAGAAATAAGAGATCCTGCAGTCGGCGTGTTGAAATAAGATAATTAATATCCGACTTGGATCGAAATGCCGCGCTGAACAAAGTGGTAATTTGGAGATACATTGAGGAGGACAGATTTATCCTCTTGCGCATTTCACTAGAGTGAACCGTGGTTATAGTTCTCGAGTATATGTACTGTCTAGAACTGATTTCACTTTTGTGAAGATACCAGATCCGCGACAGTTTGCATAGGTTGTGCAACCATCCACGAGTTTAGTTTTCCTCGCAATAGACACATTTATACCATTATAACTACCTCGCGCAATTCACTGATAAATAATTTCCAGAAAACGTGATGATTTCCATTTTTTTCACCTATTAGGTTTTTTGTACTGTTTCGCAAGCCTTATCTACTCATTGATTCATAACAATTATTGTAGAATGTCGTCTAACATCTTACAGTGAATAAAATATTTTCTGAATTGTCTACTTTTGTTGTCAAAGTTCTGACTTCAAGAAGAGTCAAGGAAATAATTTCTATGAATTTTTTCTCCTTCCTGAGCAGCCGGTGTTCCATTTTGCATCAGTGCAAAACTCTTCATGACCAAGCTTTATTACCAAGCTCCATGTTATTCAAAATAACTGACCATTGAAGCCAAACGTCTGCAATGAGCAAATAACGTTACAATAGAGTTAAAATAAATTCCCAGATCTGGGAACACTATCCGTAGCAGTCTCACGAATATCAGGCCATCAAACGCGGACTGAGATTCCAAGAATTGCATTTACCGGATACCCTGCGAGTGCGGGGAATCATACATCGGTGAAACTAAGAGGCCATTGAAAGTTCGTATTGCTGGACACACAGCGAGTAGAAACTAGTAAATCCGGAACAACAGAGCATGTTTGGGCTCATCAACATAACATCAAGTGGGCTCAAGCTGAAACCATCCACAAGGAGGAACACTGGTTTAGAAGAAAATCCAAAGAAGCTGCATATATGTTGTCCAACAAAGCATTTAGCCAAGCTAGCGTAGAGATACGTAACTTATGAAAACCTACAATCAAGCGGAACACGACCAACTCCCACTAAACGGTCAGCTCCCACTAAAAACCAATGAAGCGGAGAGAGATATGTGAAAGCAGTAGAATGTCCTATGAATAGTAAGATTTCGAAGGAAGTCCAGTTATCACCCAAAGATGATTGTGGATACTAACAATCGAAACGTCGTAAAGTAACTTGGTTTGGAATTTTTTAATTTTATATTTTCAATCTTCATATTTTGTTAATAATTTTTTTAATTTTTCAGCCTTTGTTAATAGTTCAATTCTTTGTTTCTTTTCGTTGTTGTTTGTATGTTATTTCATTGTAATTTCAGCTTTTTCTTGATAACATTCTTTTTTCAGCTTATCTTTTCAATTTGTTTTAGAAATTCTTCCAGGGATTTCAAATATATTTATACCATGTTAGACAATGGAAGTCCGAATTGATGAAATGAAATCGGTGGTACTTATCTACATACAAATTTCCTAGTGTTTCCACATTTGTGACTCACGAAATTACCTTCGGTCACTTCATGAATGATATGGAGAAAAGCAATATGTAAATGAAAGGAGATTTTTGAAAATTCTACATACTGTGTATTTTGTTGGCATCAAATAAAAGATCAATGAAAAAATTATTTAGCTAAAAATAATATTGAGTTTGAGCCTGATTGTTTTGAAATTCAAGGTAGGGTGAGGTTTTTGGGCTGATAATTTTGTAAAATAGACAAGACGAATGCAATAATCTTCTACTTGCCATATCCAGGCGAATTCAGTCTGTGGGATACATTTTGGCGTTTTCTTATTCCATATATCAGTCGCAAATTACGAATTTTGCATGTATTGTGTACGACGGATATCTTCGACATCTGAACATAAACCGAGTCAAAATAATTGAACCGAGCTAGAACCCATGAATCGCAGAGAATTGATTTCATTTTCTGATTCAGGAATTGTATATTCATACATGTATTTTCTTTGAGTTCATGAATGATATTTGGCGATTCTGCCAAATTGCGGGAGTATCTTACCTGTGAGATTTTTGATGCACATTTTTACGTTTTCTATTTTTTTCGTGGTATCTGCTACCAAAAAATAATACCGTTGTTTTATCTGCCTTTATCTTCTTGGTTTACTTTCTTAAGTTCACAATCTATACTTTCTGGAAAGAATGAATGGTGTAATTGGGTATCACCTGCGTTAAAGTTTATAATGCAATGTTTGACTACATTTTCGAAATCGAAAGTATAAAGTACGAATAGCCATGTTCCCAGTATAGAATAACGCGGTACGCGTGTAGATAACTGTAATGGAGAGAATATTTTTTCTTAAATTTCTACACTCTGACTCCTATTGAATTATTAAAAATAAAGTTGCTTTTATGGATAACCCCATACATTTCAGTTTCGCTAGTAGCAATTCATGATTCATGAAATTCATCAATTCCTCTCAAAATATCATTTGTGATATTAATAAAGTGGTTTCACAGCTGAAATATTTTCTGACCTCTCTATCGCAGGAATTACGTCAAACTGACAACATAATTCCGCACACTCACAGGTCGGAGATCTTTGAATTCATTCAATTTTGTTTCTAAAGATATGACCGGACGAGGGTATGTTTCCACTTTTCTGAGAATACACTGCGACTGGGACAGAAATTCATAATATATGCAACAATTGGAACTCCATTGATAAAAAATCAATTATTCTCATCAACATCCTCAAGGTTATCATTTAGGCATGCAAGTGTGGGGAAATTTCGTATTATCTTATAGTAATTATGATGTGATGCCAATTCAGTTCCTTTTCACCATCTGTGTGTAAGTGTGCACTGTGCTTCAACGACATTAATAACTAAATATTATCCATGATGTAGAGTGTTTTTTTGTGATACGAATTTGCCTTCGCGGAACATGAATATCAAATCCAAAAACAATTTCTCCAATAAGAATTTGCAGTTTATTTGTGTATCATAGATGTCTTGAAAATCAATAGACTCACTATTAATTCACCATAAATGAGTGAACGCACCCATATGATCAACCATATCTGTATTCTTTGCTATATTTTCATCAATTGAGGTAATTATCAAGTCATTGAGTGAAATAGTTGGGCGTACTATTCTCGTAGGTGTTTTTGTTATTTGAACCAACCCCATACTTTTGAAGATATTTGTGAATTTTCTATAAAGTGTATTATTTTTCAACATATCGATATTGAAATCGCTCAAAATGAAAACATCATCGAAAGTAGGTAATAAGTTCATAAGTTCATTTTCTGAATGTGAATGCGTGTGATGTCTAAGGTTTTAACAATAAAATGCCATTCAGCTACATGCTATATTTCCAAAAGCAGACAAATGCCATACTCATCGGGCCCCCAAATTGAACTCTATTCCGAATAAGGAAGGAGCAGGAATGACATGCGTATATTGAAGAGATGTTTTTCTATTTTATTGTTATGAAAATGTCAAAAAACCGTTTATCACATATTGAATTAACATTTAGGTATGAGAAATCTATTTGCACAATGGATGTCACATTTGCTCACGTTAGACCAAAAACATGTTCAAATGAACATATCCAAAGCTCTGTTGTCAGGTTAGGCGCAATGAATCTGGGTTTTAATGCGGAATAATTACTGTAGATGAAACTTGGTTAAACCATTATACGTCCAAAATAAAAATACAGTTCAAACAGTGGACTGCAAAGGGGGAACCGGCTCCAAAAAAAGAAAAATTATGTTTTCGGCTGGCAAAGTGATAGCGACTGTTTTTGGAATAGTCGAAGAGTTTTCTAATCGGTCATTTTCGAAAATAAAAACATTTGAGAATCATATTACGCATCATTACTTGACGAGCTGGAGGCAGAACTTGGGGAGAAATGGTCATATTTGTAGAGAAATTAATTTTGTTACCAAGATAGCGCACCGTCTCGCACCGTATCTCACCTCGGAGGTTGTCATATCGAAAATCCACGAGTTACGGTTTGAACTGCTTGACCATACGCCTTACTCACTAGATCTAGCCCCAAGCGACTTCTATTTGTTTCCTCATCTGGAAATTTCGCTCGGAGGATCGACTTTTCATCAGATGAAGAGGCAATCATCTTCGTGAACAACTGTTTTGCAGAGGAAAACGCTGAGTACGATTTGGATGGATTAGAGAGGTGTGATGTGAGAATCGCTGGAAGAAGTGTGTATAGTTGAAAGAAAATTATAGACTATAAAAAATCTAAAAAATGTCTTGAATCTTCGTTAGGTCGAAAACTTTCCAGACCACCCTCGTGGTCGTTACTAATTTTTAGCAGTTCATCTCACTGACGACTGGATCTTTCGTATTTGTATCAGCATCTCCTCTCTTCCTAGAATCATTTCCTTTTTTCCCTTTTCATGAGAAGTTTCGCTGATGGCTTCCCGCTGTTTGAGGTCTTCGTAACTGAACTGATTTCCATTCAAAATTAGTATTTTCCTCTGATCTTGTGTAAAATACCGTTAGTTCTTGATTCTTACAGTTGCGAAACCAAAAATGTATTCCTTTGATAATCTTCGGTAATGTTTCTATTCTACTAATGAGAAATTCTATAGCGAGAGTTTAATTACTTCGGATCTGCTAATTCTATATGCATCTTGACACCAAATTCTTGGATACCTATCTTGAGTTTTTTTTTCGAAACATTGACAGTAGTACAATAGTGCTGACTTAATATCAGTTTTATTTTTTTTAACCCGTATAACATCATATTGTACTTTCTCAACTTTCTTTCACTTGTTTGTATCATAACTTGTAACAAATAATTTTGTTCGGTCTCAAAATCCTCCTATCGAAATTATTATGTTTTTCAAGTGAATTGCGATTCTTGAATTTTTTTAGTATTGAGCCTATAGTTGCCAGCTTCAAAAATTGTACGGCAAAACAGATTGCTTCATGGCATTATTTTTATTTTAGAAATTGTTAACTTATCTTGTTCAAGTTATTTAATTTTGTCATTATTCCCAAGGGTTTGCGAATCAGAGTTTTCTAGTTGGTCTTCTAATGTACGGGTCTTTTCTAATCCACTTATTCTCATGCAATTCAATATGCTCGAATATATTCTCTCAAGCAACCCGTATATTCAAGTCTAATTCACGTAAATATTTTGAACTACAAATAGCTAGATTCTCAATTCGTCAATTGTTCCTTGTATCTCTTATCTTGGGAAATATCCGCAATTATTACCTTTCCTACCTATGTTAATCCAAACCTTTGTCCATCAATATAAGGACCAATCTGACCCCCTTCTCTAACTGCCAATGTGAAACATTACATTTTTGTAAATTTCATCATCACGTTTCAAAAATATTGTCTTGTCTATAGTACATGTAGCCAGTTATTTTTCTCATTCTATATTTTCACAAGAGTTAATGTAATTGTTGTGTGCGTTTAGCATTCATACTCACGATAAAATAATCGTGAGTCAAAACAGTGGTCCTTCGGGGGGAATATTTTTAAAACTAATTAAAAATATTCATAATAATTTTCAAGTTTTCACTTGAAACTGTCAGTGAATAGTAAAAATCGTACTCTCGACATAAGTGTAATCTTGCACAACCCGAAGCAGGGGCATACCAGTTCCAGGATTTCAAGTGCTGAAACTCCATGAAGTACAGCAACCCAAGCAGCGGTGTGTCAATCTATTCAACAAATTCACGGCCAGCAGCATTAATATTTTGTCATATCTTGTCAAAATCGACAGTGGTCACGGTAAGTCATTTGGACTATCCTATCTTATCCTACTCATGTATTCTTCAATTGTTCAATTTGTCATTTCTATTACCATTTTCACTCAATCAATCAATTTTTTTATTAGAATAAACTCTATCAGATCAAACTTGAACGATCAAAACATGTCTATTCATATAATCCTATGAACATTGTTCATTTCTTGATTAGCAATTGATTAAGCAATTAAAATATCTGTCAGGCAAGTTGAAGCATTAAAAAGTAAACGTGGTGTTGCCCAGCGACCTCTTACGAATTATGAAAAATTCTTATCCGTTCTTATTCCTGCAATAGAAAAATAGAAACAGTCCGTGAGACGTTCGGAACCTGTTAATCAGATCTTGAGTCAATTCTCAAAGAATCGGAAGAATTGAGCGATTATTGCACGAATTTTAAGAAATAATATTTTAATATGTTTTCCATTACCTTAAATTTACTAGCTACTCGCGGACAAACAAACTCGCAATCTACAAGTGATATGGCAGTTATAGTGGATATAGAAGCAGCAAATTTAAATTCCACGTCGTATCCTTTATCTAATCAGCATGCGGAATGAACAAAAGTTGAAGCTAATCCTTTAAGTAATGAAAACAATACCCTATTGAACGCGTCTAAACCACAGACCACGGCCTCTGCAGACAGCGACTGAACATATTTTTCATACGACATCTGATTTATATTTTAACCCACTATACCTTCTATAAATTTACCCATGTTTCACTGTTCAATTATAAACTTTCTAGAATTTCATGATCTTTTCAACTCACTTGCCCACCAAGACAGTAGTATACCCTCGATACGAAAATTATTTTATTTGGAAGGCTGCCAATCACGCGATGCAGCACAGGTCATCCGATATATTGAAACATCGGCTCAAAACTATGAGACAGCATGGAATTTGTTAAAAGAAAGATACGACGATCTTAAATTCATTGGCGATGCTTACACCAAATCACTAATTGATCTACCGTCAATTTCAAAAGATTTTTCTACTCCCGCCTTTCTAAATCAGCTTCAGAAAAATCTGGGAGCTCATCAATCTTCAGGTGGACCTACTAACTATTGGGACTCACTTTTAATAGTTTTATTTCGCGATAAACTCGATTGTCTTTCAGTCGAAAGATGGATTGATTTCAGCAACGACTTTCCAAATACTACTGTTGAACAAATGATCAGTTTTCTCAATAAACCAGCTCAACTTGAAAGTACGCGGCTTCACACTCAGTCTTCACGATCAAGCAATTCTAGTATCAGCCGAAAACCTCAAACTCTCGACCCAATACTCAATCTCAAAATGCATATGTAACATCTACATCGCCAATTCAGTGTCTCTATTGCAATTAGAACCACTTCACTAATATTTGTTCGAAATTTCTCGCGCTCAGTGCACGGCCCAGTGCACGTCTACTAATTGTCGCATCTGTAAACTAAAATACTACACTATTTTACATTTCGACTCGCGAAATAATATCAAATGAAATATTCACGACGATCCCGATAATAATCATAATTATAATTGTAATAGTAATCATAACCACAATAATAACGCGACTAATAATTGTAACATATCTGATGGATTTAATCATAATAATCGCAACAAAAACTACTCTAATAACAATAACAATTATAATAATCAGACCAATCCAACCTTTCCAAAATCAAAGTAAAAGCACTTTTAACAGTCCTGAGATTGATGCTCTTGATGGGGTAAAATTGTTTTGAAAATTACTTAGCCTGAGCCAAATCTCGTTAACAGGCCGGTTCTTCAAAAAAAACAACTAGGTTGAATCGTAACTGGTGAAATTGAAAATCCTGTCGTCACTAGACGCATAAGTTGTCACTTAGGCTTGCATGCAGCGTCATTTGATTCTGGTCTTACTCTCTTCTGGGAAATCGAAGAAATTTCCTCATCAAACATTTCATGTGCAGAAGACAAGGCATGTGAAGTGCATTATTCACTTCACACTACTCGAGATAAATATGGTCGATACATCGTTAGGCTTTCTTTAAATGATAAAATTCAAAATCTCGGAGAATCTTATTCAACTGCTTTACGTCGTTTCTACGCCTTAGAAAGGCGATTTCAAAACGATCTAGAACTTCAACGCCAATACTCTGACTTTTTAAGTGAATATCAAAAGCTAGGTAATATATTTCGGATTTCCGGTCAAAACAATACTGCCTTTTTATCTTCCCCATTATGCGGTAAGAGAGGACGACAGTTTGACTACCAAAATTCGAGTCGTATTTGACGGTTCGGCTAAAACATCAACCGGTATTTCATTAAATGATACTTTAATGGTAGGTCCTGAATTGTAAGATGATCTGTTTGCGATTTTGTTTCGTTATCGTTCGCACCTATATGCACTTACTTCCGATGTTGAAAAAATATACCAACTAATTCGTGTACATCAAGATGATGCGATCTATTGATAGATTCGTAAAACTGGTAAACCCCAATCGGGGTTTACCAGTTGGTCTTCTAATGTACGGGTCTTTTCTGATCCACTTATCCTTATAAAATTCAATATTCTCGAATATGTTTTCTCAAAAAACCTGTATGTTTAAGTCTATTTCACGTAAATATTTTCAGTTACAAATAGCTAGATTTTCAATTCTTTGATTGCTATTTGTATCTCTTATTTCGGAAATTACCCGCTATTGTGACCTTTCCTGCCTATGGTAATCCAAACTTCTGTCTATCCCTACAATGACCAATCTGACTCCCTTCTCTAACTACTGATGTGAAACATTGCATTTTTGTAAAATTCATCATTACGTTTCAAACTTTGTGAGAGTACATCTAGCCTATCTTTTCTCTCCTATCTTTTCGTAAGAGTTATTGTAATTATTGTGTGAATTTATTATTCATACTTACGATAAAATAATCGTGGGTCAAAACAATAGTCCTTCGAGCGAATATTTTTGAAATTAATACAAAATATTCCTTATTATTTTCAAGTTTTTACTTTCAGATCCTCATTGTCTTTCTTGGGATTTATTATTTCTTCAGTTACCTCCGTATTGGAATCCTCGAACTTTTTTATTAAAGTATTCCTTTGACCCAAAGACTACATTTTGACTTTCAATGTCGTTAATATCGTTTCGTGATTTTTTCTGTTAATTCAACACTTTATCCATTTTTGCATCTGAAATGAGTCATGTATCAAAAATTTCAATGAGGCATTGATCTCATCTCAATCTCTTTTCATTGAATACGGCAATATGAAATTCATTTAAACTATTACTGATAAAACCGGGGTTTCAATTGCTCTATTAAGGAGCGCTTTATGTGAGTAGGTACCATACCATACTGAAGCTACCATTTTTTCTCTTAGCATTAAAAAAGTTATATTTTAGGATAGGAAATATCTATAGTGTTTTCGTACAGAAGGACTTGTACGACTTCAGTTGTTAAATTTAAATTTGTGAAAAAAATCGTAGGAAATATGCATCAAGCAATCCAAGCTAGAGAAATTCCTGATCATCCGGACTAATTTTTTACAGGATCTTGAAATTGTCAAAAATGTGAATCAATTCAGTGGCTTTTCAACAGAAACGTTCAACTCCAAAATAAACTCCATCCAATAATACGTAAGGTCGTTTTCAGTTAATTGCTGCAAATGGACAACTTATTTTTTATTAAATTGGTTAAGGCTTTTGCGGCCGAGATTTTCATCGTTACAATCTTCATTCGGGTTTGGAGGCTACCGTAATTTGCAACTGTATCCTAACGTTTCGCCAGCACAAGTGGCTGGCTTCTTCAGAGATTCATTCATCTTGATGGTTAACCGATGATTATTGATTTCTATTTCGTAAGTTGAACCCATAGTGAGTGCATGTTGGAAAAACAACCTTGTACGTCAAGGATTCAACAGAATTTGTGGAAAAAATCAAGAATGTAAACTTGGAGCCAAGTGATATTCTGGTCAGTTTGGACGTCGTGTCCTTGTTGTTGAGAGATAGACAATCTTTTTCCTAGTGATTCTGTCGGACTCTTCAAGGCCTGCCTCACGGGCAGTTACTTCCAATGAAGACTTCTACAAGTCAAAATAGGGAGGAAACTGAAATGGTTGCACGGTTTCTACCGTACATCTCTAGGATTACAGACAGAATCGGAATCTCAAGAATGCTTATCATAAAAACAATGTTCAAGCTCACCAGGAAAATACAATAAAGCCTGCGGTCTACAAAAGACAAAAGAAATCCACTATCACCGGCGGGAGTATATCGTATACCATGCACCTGCGGAAAACTTTATATTGGTACCACCAAAAGATCCATGGGTACAAGGCTGAATGAACATCAAAGAAACTGTAGATTAGATCAAATAGAAGAATCGGCAGTAGCAGAACACGTGTTTAGTGAAGGCAATCATACGATATTGTTTGAAGATGTGAAACTAGTTGCACACGATCATGGATACCACAATTGCTTGTACGGGAATCCATAAAAATCCACAAACATACGGAAAGCTACAACAGAAAAGAGGATTAGCCGGATTGGAAATACCATACTGAAAGATGCTGAAGTGGCAACAGTGCAATGCAATGTAAAGTCATCACTAGGTAATAACACTACGGCCAATAGCAACGCATCAACAAGAAAGGCGGGCTACCTGAGTGAACATAAATACAACGTATGAACTAGAAATAACTAGCCATCGGTGAACCATCAAGATAAATCTCTGAGAAAGCCAGCCACTCATGCTTGCGAAACGTTATCATACAGTTCCAAACCACTACGGCTTCCAAACCGAAATGAAGAATGTAATAATTCTTTTTCATTCTTCACTTCAGATTTATTATCTTTCTAGTTTCCCTAGTGAAGTAATTTTATCATCAAACCCTCAAAACAGCTTGTAGATACTATTATCATTCAATAATATGACTTTTCATCAGGATCTAAAACCAAAATAAAAACAAATATTTGTATTATATAAAAAGTGAGAAAACATAAATTATATGATTTTTCTTTGAAACAGGTTTCATAAAAAATCATTCATTACCAGAATCCATGAATTGAAAGTGGTATAGTTTTAGGAAAGAATATTTTTTGGGAGAAGTATCCCATTTCGAAACATCGACATCTGCCATTGACGATGACAGTGTTCCATGTACGTGCAATTTTACATCTTTCATATACTATATTATGTAGCAACCCTGTGAATGATATTTGAATAAATTTCATAACGAATGTTTGCAGTACAAACTGAAGAGAAAAACGTGTTTTTGTATAATTCAACGTTCATATAAACATATACGAAACTATACTGTATTTCATGTTATCTAAGGTTTATATGAAAGTAGTTGTTACGAGATGGTTTTTTTGTGTCTGAAAATTACTTTTTTGCATGTTTACATATCCTAATCCAGACTCATTTTAGATATCTGATTTTGACGCTATTCAGATTCATCTCAGATCAGTTATACATGAGATGTGACATAACATGAAACGGCACATTGAAATCCATTAAACAATATTCAAAATGACATCGATTAAAGTAATGGAAGTCAATATAAACTATGAGATTTTCAAGGTAATTGGTATACACTATGATTATCATCTCCCCATAATAACTTTTATTGAAATACTTTGTAAAAAATGCACAGAAAAAATTCAATCTCCCCTCTATATACATAGTTCTTCAATGTGATGTAATCTCCAGATATCTTCGTGAGAGTCTAATTGTCTTCAATAACTTTATGGTTATCACAAAACTAATCAAGAAATGAGCTTTCTCTATATTTCCATTTCCGCCATTTAGTCGTAATATAATTGCCTTTTCCATATGTGTTTTCATTCGGAATCGTACTGTTTCTAACTGAATGTGCAAGTATCCATTTATATCTATTATAGAAGTATATAATTTATCTTTGTGGCACTTTTATATCTGAATTTCAGAAAGTACATCTAGGAATATGAACGAAAGTAATGTAATGAGACTTCGTCAGGTTTATACCATAACTCGTGGTTATTACGCCCTGAAACTTTTATATCTATACTAAAGTTGATAGAATGAAGTTAGTTTTACAGGCGGAAAGAGTGAGTGAAATGTCCTTTTCAGCAAAAAATTGTATTATTGCATTTTTGCATTTCATTGAACTCTAATTTGCAGCTTGAGAAGTTACATTCACGTCTACAAAGTCAGTAATAGAATCGTACGGAGGTTTTTTGAATGTGTTGTAATGTTCTTAGGTATCTGTGTGTTTTAAAAAATCAGTAATAAAAATGATTCACAATATTTTTTCGAAAAATATCCACATTTTTTTGTTGAGTTCTCATTGAATGAAACTGAAATTATATGTCTAGAAAATTGTAATAAATCGAAAAGCTTGTCACGTTGAATATGTTTCAGATCAAATAAACCAAAATACTTTTCGGAAAGAATCTGGACATGAATATAACAAGCATATTCATATAACAAGCAAATAATGTTTGAATATTTGATGTAGTGAGTTTTGTCAATTGTAATTCAGGAGAAATTTTCAGGAAAAATCAGTAAACAACAAATGTGGCGTATTGAAACGTCAAACATACGAGCAAGTGAAAAATCCAAGAAAAGTACTGTGAGAAATTAGCAGTGGGTGAAACATATATTTCTGGGTTAGGGAAATATTCACCAATAGTTTATAGAAAAACAGTACCTGTTTCTGTTCAACCCATCACAACATTGAATGAATGAGATGACTATGTAACAGTTTAAATTTCTGAATTCATAAGAATCAGTCGAGCCGCCCTGTGGGTTCGTAATTTTATCAAAATATTGCTGGGATGGTGGGTTGTCTATTAGGCAGGAGAAGTAGATTTTTATAGTCAGTATTTGGAAACAATTCAGATTAGTTTAGCTGACACGAAAGTAAGACTCTAGCTAGGGACTGTCTGTTATGTTTTTTTATTGCGGTAACCACTCTTTGCTACCAAATTATGTTATTGAAACTAAAGTCTGAACCGCTCACGTTATTCTACTAAGAAACTGGGCTGCTCATAGCTTCTAAAACTGTTTTTATTTCGTAAATGTTGTACGATTCGAAATTATTAAAATTAATTATTTCAATAAACATTGGTGTAACAAAAAACATTAAAAAAGGGAACAAAATGAATAACAATTTCTTCAAATTCTCGAACACTGTCCGAAACCAAATTAGTCAATTCAATATTTTCATTTTCTATTCTTGAAATATTAGCAGAGAATTCCAAAACATATGTTTTCAGCGTTTGTTTGAAGGTGTTTGAAAATGTTTCATGATGAATTTAATCAGTTCGGACTTCCATTGTCTGATATATGAAATAATTTAAAATCCCTTAAATAACTGAAAAAGAAGAATTGAAAACTAAAGGAAAACAATTGAAATGATTAGCTGAAAAAACAATTAAATTAAGCATAAAACCTGAAATGAAATAATAGTAAAATAACTTACAGGTAAAAATGGAACAAATTGAACAAAAAACTCATGAAATAAAATTAAAAACGTCACGAGAGTAGATGTTTACAGCTGATTCTCGGCCTCCCCCCACCACTATGACGTATTAATTGCTTCTTTTTGGTGTTTGATTAAATCAAGGCAGTGTGACGTTGAAGTGTCTGGTGCATGGACCATTCAGAATTTTTTATGTGAGATTTTGTGTGTGGGTGTGTATGACATGATGACGTAATTACATTCAGTTGGGGTGTGTTGGAATGCATGGTACATACTTCAAAGATCCTTCAAGTAATAAATATTCCATCGGTGTGAGCCCACCAAGCGGTGTGACGTCACAGCCGGCAGGGTACAAGGTTTATTATGTGCGTGTCTGTATACAAACATACGTCTGCATACTTCAAACATTCTCCAAGTAATGAATGTTCCATCGGTGTGTGAGTCCACCAAGTTAACGGTGTGACGTT
>WOGP01004624.1:0-13840 GCA_015342065.1 Leptinotarsa undecemlineata
ATAATAAAAATCATTTATTTACCTGTTTTTTCCAATGTGGATTGCTGTCCTTATCAGCCCATTCATGAAGGTTGTGGAAATTAGTAATTCCTTCCCTAGAGAATGCAAGTTTTCTCTTCTATTAAGTTGGGCTCTGTTTCTTATTATTCCATGTAAGTCTAAAAATAATATCGCATATTGCTTTAGGATTTTCGTTTAAAGGTTTTTGAGCTTAAATTCATTTAAATTACTTTTTTTTTATTTTTCAAATATCCATATTTACGTCCTTTAACT
Source organism: Leptinotarsa undecemlineata (assembly GCA_015342065.1). Classification (NCBI taxonomy): domain Eukaryota; kingdom Metazoa; phylum Arthropoda; class Insecta; order Coleoptera; family Chrysomelidae; genus Leptinotarsa; species Leptinotarsa undecemlineata. The sequence goes on from WOGP01004624.1 coordinate 274, forward strand.
GGTTCAGGTACCCTCAAACGAAAGAGCAATAACTAAAAGGTATCTGAACACCTGTATGTATTTTATTTATTTTTTTAATTGGCATCAAAGGTCAGATTTTTTATTTTCATTCTTTTTTTGTAAAGTTTAAATGATCTGTACATAACTTTTTTGGACACAATGGTGCTTCAAACTACTTTAGTACGATTGGGGACACATAAGACTACTAAAATAAATTTAAAAAAACCGGACATTTCTGTTAAGATTAGAAGTTATTAGCATTTAATTGACCAATTTTGGGTTTTTGTACTGAAAACTTAAAAATCAAAAACGCACTAGAAAATAAGAATGTTTCTATGAATATGTTCTACATGGGCTAGTGTATCACCCCCTTAAAAGTTTACACCCAGCTACCAAACACCCTGTATATGTATATGTATGTATTTTTTTCAAGTTTCACTTTTGATTTATCTTTTTTTGTGTGCTCTGTTCGTACTTAGTTATGTTATAGTTAGTTTCTTGAATTATTGTTTTTCCCCTGCTATAAACTGTATGTTTCTTGGGAAAATGAACTGTTATTATTATTATTAATAACATTTTGTTTTTCTCCGCAGAAATTACTCGTGAGAAAATTTTGAATTCCATTCCTGAAGTCAAATCGAAGGCATTGGTTAGTCAACAAAATTTTGTGATTCCATTATGATTTTCCGCAAGTCAGTTTATAATACTTTACCGGGTCCATCCATTTTTTTACCGCCAACGCGTGGCCGACAAAAGATTTTATGTTCGTTTGGGTCGTTTTATCACCTGCAGTGGCGTGGGTATCTGTATTTAATCAAAAATACTTATTTATTTACTTATTTATTTGATTATCTTAGCGACTGGAGAAATGTACAGGAAAATGAAACTTGAATGATATTGGAACAACATCCAGAATTTTCAATGATAGAATAACATCTCACAAAAGTGATACAAAACTCTATAAGAATGCATACCAGTTCTATAGAAACATGACATAAATCAAATTACACTAATATCAAGGTTTTACGTACAGGAAAAATATTTCCACACGCCTGTTTCTTGAAATGGTGGAAATCAATATGACTTCCGGTTTATGAAAAAAAAAAACCGACATCGATAATCCCAGCAATTTACATAGTGACTTACTGAAGCTACACCAGAAACGCAATAATAAATGAAAATCGTATCAAGCAAGATCATCTTATCAAATCATCATACATACATACATACATGTTTCCCTTTTTCATCAATGTATATGTTCAATTTATTGTTTTATACTGATTTTATTTCAAGTTTACCTTTGTGATGTTATTCAAAGAAAAAATCCACAACTCGATAAATTATAGGCCCTGAAGAAGCTTTTCATTAGAAGCGAGAGCTTGGCAGAGTTTTTATTTTGATTTTTGACTGAGAAAAATTTTTTGCAACATGTTGAGTTTTCTCCATATTTTTATATTCTTTCTTTTAGTTATTAGACACTTTTGTACACCCTGTACAAGAACAGCATCCCTTCGAAAATTAAGAACCCTTTCCCCATCTTAAAGATGACATGAGGAACTGGCACAGACTCCTCAAAATAAATTGAAAGTAGACAAAATCTGACTTCAGAATTTTTTTCATGTCCATTAATCTCATCATAAAGTGAACTATAGACGTATATTTGTCAGATGACTATCGCGACTGTTAAAAGTTGCTAACACATTAAAACCTTTTAACTTAATCCCTATCGATGTCGTATCGGTTATAAAGTCTACTAGCCACCTTTATTATATCAAGATTTTTCAAATAGGTACAAATACAATGACAATACAATGGGGGTAAATTCATTATTGTTAGCAATCTGCTTTCGTCAACCGAAAATCAAACCCTCCGGCACATATGTAAGCATGAAAGCCCCAGTGGCGTAACCGATACAGAGGAGAGGGGTGCGATGAAGTGGCTAAATTGGTTTTGTTGACTTTTCACATGTTATTACACTTCGTATGATACCTTCTCATTCCCTGAAATGAATGATAGATACTTTTAGAAAAACTTTTTTCTCACGCAAGTTCAAGTGATAATATTTTTGTGAATTATCAAATTAGGCAAATGCTAGTTCAATGTTTGAAGCGAATACTCCTTCTTCTGTAATTGGAATAACTTTCCAGATTTGTTACTTGCATTCCTTCATCTTCGTCAATCCAAAAACATTAAAAAATGTTAATACTTGCTATATATTGATATCTTTTACAAAACTTTCCTCCTATGAGAATTATGGCCCTTCGGTAAAAATGATCATAATAATAATAATACAGTTGTTGCAATATGATCAACAATAGACATAGCAAAAAGTCAATTCACATTGGATGTAGGTACTGTTTTTTTAACAGTAAGTGAAAGTCAATTCAAAATCAATTTTAAAATCAACATAGGTCAAAATGATTTTGAACGAGCATTATTTACTCTATTGTCAGTATATGAAAACATTTTGAATATGTAGTTCAGATATATAGGTCAACTTTTATGTTTAATTAAGAAATTACTGAAATCCTTAACTTCGTGAAAATTGTAATACTTTTTCTAGGAAACTTATCAATATATTTCTCAACACGCAGACCCTGAAACTATGCAAGGGCACTGCTAAAATGTCCTTACAAAACTTTTCGCGATCTCAATTCAGGATACATTTTTTTTCTCAATATTAAATATTCTTAGTGATTATACTAGGAACCCCAAAATATGATACCACATGAAATCAATGACTGACTTGCACATGGACATAGTAATGTTCCCAGACTATAGTGACGTACAAGAATTTTATGTGACCAGGTAATAATTTGTGAACACTCCAAAATAACGAGTCCTGTTTTAATAACATTCTGTTTAGGCGCATTTTCCTCTGACCATACTGTTTGACATTTGACGCTTGGGTTGAAAATTCTGTGGCAATGACTGATTGTCATCTGTCTGCGAACTGATACACACTACTTTGAGATTCAAAGCTCGATCCCAGGTTTTTAATATTTTTTTGAAACACATATAGAGCAGTTGGAGTATATATATAGCCATTCTTCCTTTTGGTGTCGAGACCTAGTATTGATTTATCGTAACCCAATATAATTCCCACCGCTCTCTCACACCCCGCGAACACAACAACTGCCTGTCACTGTTCGAAGTTCTGCTTAACTAACCAATACGCTATCGCTAGTGTTTTGTTTGTCACATCGAGACCTACTCCCTTCGCCGTATTCCCGTGACAATCGACGATCGCCCTCCGCGCGTCCATTGTTCTGCATCGAGTTTTACCCACTGGTTTGGGCAAATGAAAAACTTTTTTCTCTCAGCTTTTGTGCCCCACAAATAGTGCATATTTGTTCCCCGTTACCCGCTCCGCCCAGGTTCATTGTTACTCGTAAATATCACATGTTTAACACCGCTTCGGTACGGTTCCGGGGACAATGGTGGCAGCGTTAAATGAATTCAATATTTTCAATATGCCGCGTTCGTTTTTCGATTCCAGTTTTTTTTGGGTCAGAATTGAACGAGCGGTTTCTCGTGAGAAAAGTAGCGTTCACCTTTCTAGTACGTCACGCTGTTGCCACTAGAGGGCTCCATTTGCAGAGGGATGCATAGAACGTGATAATCGTTTCTTACTGATTTTCACAAAACTCTGAACTTCTTCATGAAATCAATCTATGTATAGTAACTTCCTCACAAATACGTGTAATGGATTTCTCAAGAGGTCCTGCTTGTAAACCTTCCTTATTGAAAATCACAGTAAATTGAATTAGTAAGTTTTGATATGTACTGTCATCACTAAGAAACACGCATATGTCTCAGCTCAATATATATTGATTTCAACAAATACATTAGCTCCAATGAAGCTATGGAAATTCCTTGGAATTACTTTTGAAAATGCCGACTTTTTACACTCGTTCAAAACGTACACCTGGTGGCATCTGGTGTCCAAACTTATCGTTATTTTCCTTCGTTCCAATTTTACACTAAATTAAATTGATTACATTCCTAGGGCATTCAATTCAGTTCTCAAGCACAACTGTTAAAGATATCTGAAGGGAACTGCTTCCGTGTTTTTTTCCGAAATGAACACTACTTCGAACGCCAGAACTGCCACAGTTTACTTAACGTGTGTTTCACCAACCATTTGAACGTCATCGGGAGTTCAAATCAAATCACAAATTTCGAGTTAAGAATTAGAATAGTTTATGACAGACTATATTAACGTGTTTTCCGTGAAAAGTGGATAGACACTATTTCAGTCATTGTTCAGTTAGTGTATTGAAGAAAAACAGAACTGTACAATATTAGTTGTGAGTGGATCAAAGTTTCCAAGATGAAAGTAACAATTATATTATACTGTATTATTCAATAATTGATTTTTAAGCAATGTTATTTGTCCAGTTTATTTTCCTTTTCTTTTTCAATTATGTTCTTGCTTACATTATCAATATTGAAGCATTATTTTGTAGCCGATATAAATTGGGCCAGATTCAGAGGAAGGCAGGCGGGGCTACTGCCCCGGGGTTTCCACAGAGAGGGGCCCCCACAATAAATAAAATATCCAAATTATGACGGTTCAGCACGTTCACTTATTTCATCTCAAATTTTTTTTTTTTTCATTTTCACCAAGAATGATTGCACAAACATTATAAAATAGTTATTGATATATCAGAAAGCCCTGATTACAAGTTTCCAATAACAATTTTTGGTTTGATCGATGGCAAAACTTTTTTTTAATGTGTAATTTGTAATAAATATCCACGAGTTGAAGAGAAATAAAATAACTTCTCGCTTCTTCGTGTTCCAAATTTCAAAAATTTATTGGACAAAATATCTTGAATGTAATTTTTTTATAAAAGTTGAAAATTCAACTTTTATTAAAAAAATTGAGGGGCCTCCACTCCTTCGTTGCCACAGGTCCTACATATTTCCAAATACGGCCCTGAATATAAACATATTTCCTATTTTTATTGAATTTTGCATTATTATAAGGCACTCAGTGGGAGTGTAAATTCATCCCGAAAATATTGATATTGTACTTTTAGAAAACAAGTAGTTGATGAGCTGCTTTATGAAATTCGATAAACATCCATAAAAAATGAGGTATTATTTACCAATTTCGAAATAAGGCGTCACACATTCAATTATTGTTAATAATGTAATGGACGGCAGATCATTCTTGCATTGTTGTTTGTTTTTGCCTTCTTGTCTAGTCACGCATATTGTATTCGTCGCACTGATGACAAAATCCGTTTATGGCTGTTGACGTATTTTGCAACAAAAATAATATTAAAAATCGACCAGACTGAAATAGGAAAACAATGAGGCGGGTCAAATAAAAGTGCCGTAGGTACACGAGAATTATTGAATATTTACTTAGGTAACTGCTGCTTATCAACAATATCGTATACAGAGTGGCCTAAATGTATCTGAAAAATGAAAATAGATCTAGTAGACTAGAATTGCAAACCATGTTGCAATAGATTGTAGTGCAAAAAAACTAAATGTAAATTGGACAACGACAATTTGAAAAGGCCGATGATATTGAAAGATATAGTTAAAGGGAGAGTCAGATATAAATTCAACTTTATGATTGTTAAACATTTGTTGCCAAGAAAGCTTTTCTCAGTCAAGAATAATCTATGATTTTATGAAACTCTAGAGTAATGAACTATAACGGAATTGATCCATGGTATTATTGAAAATATGCGTCACGCTTTGATACTAGTTTTGAGAAAAATATGTAGAATTGAACGGATATCTTTCCATTGAAGAAAAAATCTGATAAGTCATCTAATTCAAGTAAACATTTTACATTCTATGTAGCGCATCTTTTCTTTTCCAATACCTATGATATAACAACTATCGTTTTCAGAATTCCTTCACTTATAGATAGCTACACTATTAAGGACTAACATGCGTATCATGATAATTATTCTTATCTAACTAATTACTTTTTTAAATCAAGGTTGATCATGTTAATGCTACTAAAAGTATAAAAAATAAGTTCGACATATTGAATGGATAGTAATATTTTTTCCTTTTCAGTGTGGGCGGTTATGGTGCAGGTAATGTTATGAATGGTGGGGACAACGGATACGGAAGTGGTAATGCCCTTTCCACTGCAGCAATGGTAGCTGCAGCAACCGCAACAGCGACTGCCACCGCAAGCGTGGTGGCACTCCAAGACAATTCCCAGTTCAACAATCAACAGTATTCCCAAGGCTATCAGCAACGAATGATGCCCATGAATAACATGAATGGTATGAACGGAATGAACCCCATGAGCAACATGCAGAACATGTCCATGGGCAACATGCATAGCACCGTAATGGGGAGCATGGGAGGTAACATGGGACCTAAGATGGGTATGCAGGGACCCGGTCCTAATTCTTCATCCATGTATCCCAGGAGGATGACTCCGTACCCTTCCCCTTCCATGCATATGACCCAGAAAAGGGGCAGCCAGCAGAGTTACTCCTCTCCCTGTCCCACGATGAGTCCCGGTATGAACGCCAGCATGACTCATAGTATGAACCCCAACATGAGTCACAGCATGAACCCCAGTATGAATCCCAGTATTAACCCCAGTATGAATCCCAACATGAATCCGAATATGAGCGCTTCTATGAATCCTAATTTTAACCCGAGCGGCCAGTACCCCAACTACAGCAGCAGGCAGCCTAGTTTCGGCCAGTATCCTACGCAGCAGTCTCTGGGGCCTACGGGCAACTTCGGTCCTAACAACATGGTTCCTGTGGGCAATCCTAGGCAGCTTAGGCAAGCAACGCCGCCTTACACCAACCAAGGACAGTATTTCCCAGCTGGTTCTATGAATCAGTTTCCTACGAGTAACTCTGGTCAGTACAATATGAATAGTGGCGCTACAGTTCAATATGGCACTACTTCTTCGGCGCATCAGTTTCAACAAGACGTTGCGATGAGGAACAACATGAGCTACCAGCACAGTCCGATACCGGGCAATCCGACGCCGCCTCTCACACCTGCAAGCAGTATTCCCCCGTACATCAGCCCAAATCCTGATGTCAAACCAAATTTCAATGAACTGAAGCCTCCCATACCGACGCAAAGTAAGTGTTGTCCCACTTGATATATTTTTTGGGTGGGGTTATTATAAAAGGAAGTATATATAAAAATAGTTTTTAACGTTATCCTGGTACTCACTTAGTAAAGCAGCTGGAGCATTCCTTGTGGCATACAGATCAAGTCCGCTGAATCTTGTAAATGAAAAACTGACGTATGTCGTGACCCCACACCTGACACCATTTGTGACGACTGAACGAAAATCTCGAAACTAAAGTTTCAAAATTTATTTTCAATGCTCCAATGAACGTCAAAGTGCTTTTATAATATTTTGCTACTCCATTTCTTCGAAATAAAGCAAACTTTGGCTCAGCTTCAACAGAAATGTGCAGAATGTCCCAATCTATGTCTATAGGATTTCTTGAGCATTTCATTTTCAGAATACCTAGACGTTAGTTATAAATAAAATGTTTACAAATAAAATTATTTCCTACCACGATACATCCATCAATTTCATGTGAAATATGATAGTAATATTGAAAACGTTTTTCGCCATAGAAAATTAATTCATCCAAATCTTATTCCAGAAGACGATGAGTTGAGGTTAACATTTCCTGTGAGGGATGGTATCATCCTTCCACCTTTCCGTCTCGAACATAACTTGGCGGTCAGCAATCACGTTTTCCAATTGAAGCCTACAGTGCATCAGACGCTGATGTGGCGCCAGGACCTGGAGCTGCAGCTCAAGTGCTTCCACCACGAAGACAGACAAATGAACACCAATTGGCCTGCTTCAGTGCAAGTGTCAGTCAATGCAACGCCTCTCATCATCGACCGGGGAGAGAACAAAACTTCTCACAAGCCCCTCTATCTCAAGGAAGTATGTCAGCCGGGCAGGAATACGATACAGATAACCGTCTCAGCATGCTGTTGTGTAAGTATTGGATAATGAAACTTTTGATTTGGTATTATTGAAAACATTATTGTAGTAGATGAATTATCATTTTGAATACTGTGCAAATCAAGTATTTCATGTAGAAAGGAAAAGTCCATCTCCAATCACCTTTGCTCAAGAGTTGAAATCTTTAATACTTGAAGATTATCTGAATTCAATGTTTGACTATTTAAATCGTAGATGTCACAAAAATTTTAGTTCTCTAATGCATTTATCTTGTAAAATACTAATCTCTAATCGTTTTTTTTTGCAGTCCCACCTTTTTGTCCTACAACTTGTACATAGACCGAGCGTGAGGTCAGTGCTGCAGGGCTTATTGAGGAAACGGCTCCTTACGGCAGATCATTGTATAGCTAAGATCAAGAGGAACTTCAACAATACCGGTACAGGTCCCACCATGGATAGAGATCGGGATGCTGTGGAGCAAACTGCACTCAAAGTTTCAGTGAAGTGTCCTATCACTTTCAAAAGAATCACATTGCCTGCCAGGGGGCACGAATGCAAACATATACAGTGCTTCGACTTGGAGTCCTACTTGCAACTCAACTGTGAACGAGGGGCATGGAGGTGTCCCGTTTGCAAGTAAGTGTCTAGCAAATGTAGTTTGATTGTTGGAGGTTTGGATTCCATTGTAAGAAGTGATAACAAATTCGGAATCAACACACAAAATAATATTCCAAAATAAGTTAATGCGAACTAATGGAAAATTCAATTGAATAGTTGAAATATATATATTTTTTTTTTTTCAGCAAACCTGCCCAATTGGAAGGACTTGAAGTTGATCAGTATATGTGGGGGATTCTGAACACTCTCAGCACTTCAGATGTTGAGGAAGTAACCATAGACAGTTCAGCTAACTGGAAAGCTGCCAAAGGAAATGTTCCTGGAATAAAGGTAAATGAAAGCACAAAGAGGATTCACTCCATCTTGATTTCCTTCTCAGACATTCATATTACAGCCATGCAATCAAAATTCAAATGGTAAAATTCTCCAACTCATCCTCATAATCTATTCTTTCAGATGGAAGATGAAGGAAATGACTCCTGTGGAGCCAAAAGGAACAAAGCCATGTCCCCGGGAAGTATGACCCTACCTACGATGAACAACTGGGACATGCAAGCAATGTCGCCCTACTTACCTCCAGATATGAACAGTATTGCCAGCGGTTCGATGATGAACGGACCTCCTTCATACAACAATTCCAGAAGTAACATGAATGACATGACCTACTCTGGAAACAACGAATACTTGGGTGGAAATGGACCTCTGTCCCATCTGAGTGAATCCGTCAATTCCCTGGATCCGCTAAATGCAATGGAGAAGAGTCTAAATGAACAGGTATGTATTCAGATATTGTTGCACGTAGTAGATAAGTGAAGAGGATTCTGAGCCAGGACAGCGACCGTTCTGGCGGGAAATTCAAAATTACTATTCTCTATTACAAATTCAATTCTGCCTTCACCTTATTCTCAAATATATTAGTACTTTAGAGTAATTTGAATGTGTGATTTCATAATGTGAATGTTTTTTTTTCAGATGCCCCACACTCCTCATACACCACACACGCCTCACACGCCGCATACACCCGGCGGTACACCTGGCTCAGCGCACACACCTGGTGGTGGTACTGGCCCCCCGAGTGTCCCCCCACCTTCAGATGCTCACAATAATAGTACTGGATCGAACAACAGTACGTCGAATAACGGCAGCGGAAACGCTGAAAACTCTGTCTCAGAAATACCCTCAGATCTCAATTTTGATCCTGCTGCTGTCATCGACGGAGAAGGAACAGGCCAAGAAGCGCTCAATGTAAGTGTATCCAGTTATTTTATCATTTTTGAATTCATCCGTTATTTTTGTTTATCAATTATTTATGTGATATTATGGAAAAATTTCATTGTCTTGAGATGTTTCTGCCTCGAGGTAGAAATAAATGAAACTGATGAAATTTTTTCAACTAAAAATCATTTGCACATTCATGTCATCAGCATGACTGTGAAAAATAACCAGTTTTGTTTAAAATCACTGTACAATGTCACTTGTCAACATTTCCTTTTCATATCATTTCTTTTTTCCACAAAAATATTCCACAAAAAAATAATTTTTATTGAATCTGTTTAATTCAGATCAATAAAGGAACATGGTTTGACTGTTCACCATGATAAAAAAACTTGGTAAGTGAATTGATATTTGGCTAACCATTTTTCAGGGAAATTTGTTTCTAATTTCATCTCAAGTGTCACCTCTCTAGTGGTCATAGTGGAATTTATTCATGAGCTAACCTCATTCAAAAATCATCTGATGAGAGATTCAAAAGGGTGATGTAAACACTCATTATACTCCTATCTAAAATAGTTTTAGGTTATGATATTGGTGTAGTATATTTTGTTTTCACATCCCTAATTGATCTGCTAAATCTGCTGAAATACTAGGTGCTGTTATAGATAGTTTTTTGAATTATCGTTTTTTTCCCTGCTATAAACATTGTATGTTTCTTGGGAAAATAAATTGTTATTATTATATATAAGTCATTTCTTCAAAAGTTAAAAACACAAATTATTCCACTTTGATTCAAAGAGACTATTGCCACAAGATGGCGGTAGCGACACCGCAAAACTAAAGGATAACCAAGAAATAGTGCATGAGTAAAATCTTCTACCAAAACACATGAATTAGTAATCAGTTGACTGATTCTGAGTTCAGTTTTCCATTTTTTCTTGAGAGCTGTACATTTTTGGAGCATATTGAGCTGGGTCACTGAATAATATATTTCAAACCCACTAGTCATCATGAAGAACTGTAGTAAACATCTTTCTTGCCAAGAACAGTTCAAAAGGATGATAAAATATAACACTCAGTATACTCGAAGCTAAAATAGTTTGAGTTTATGATATTGGTGTAGTATATTTTGTTTTCACATCCCTAATTGATATGCTAAATCTGCTGAAATACTAGGGGGCGTTAACAGTTGTTATGTTATAGTTATTTTTTTTTGAATTATTGTTTAAAGTTGAAGTTGAAACAACACTAACCATTCCTCTTTGAATCAAAGAGACTACTGCCACAAGGTGGCGGTAGCGTCAACACAAAACTAAAGGAAAACCAAGAAATAGTACATGAGTAAAATCTTCTACAAAAACACATGAATTATTAATCAGTTGACTGATTCTGAGTTTAGTTTTCCATTTTTTTCTTGGGAACTGTACATTTTTGGGGTACATTTAACTGGCTCGCTGAAAAATGTATCTCAAACCCACTAGTCAGTCATCTTTCCAGCCAAAGTTGGTATCTGTCTGAGGTGGAAATTGATAATCAACCAATTTCTGTTACAATGAATCACCTTTAGAATCAAAATTTGACTGTTTGTGTCTATTCCTGTTTCTTTTGGAAATATAACCATTGTTTTCCTTAAAATAGAGGTTCTGTTTGAAAAAATATGTCTCTAGACTGCTCGAAGAGCAGTGAATGTAGACACATTTTTTTATTTTATACAACAAAGAACTCTGAAATTTTTAACTATATTTTATTGCCATACTTAACGTCTCAAGTAATGACTAATAAACCTCATATTTCTCAGTTGAAAAAAAATCGGGAACTTTATTTTTTAAGAAATTTTATGTCTTATCACATTTCATTTACTTGCTCTACTCATTATGCTAATCATTCTGTGAAAAATAAATATTTATCATCGTACTTTTTTGCAGTTGTTGCCAGACAGCGTTGATCCAATGGAACTCCTCTCGTATTTGGACCCAGACTTGAACACTCCACCATCGAGTGGCAGCAGTTCCGGGCATGCAAACACATCCACTAACGATGATATTCTTGCTCTGTTCGAATGAGTTCCTGAACTCACCGGCCACATTTGTGGAGTATGTGAGTGAACAAAAGTGTGATAAAAAATAAACATAGCGTGTTAATAATAATTATAAAAGAAGGTCTAAATCAAATATTTTAAATTGTATATTTTGTACATAACATTGAACATATGGCAGACAAGAATTCACTCCATTGGTTTGATCGGGTTGTCCTCGTTGCTGGAGGACTAATTATGCTCAGGGTGTCATCCTGGGAATTCAGCGATGTGAATATTTTTATGGAGTCACTTCCAATTTGCTCATTTTGTATTTTTGGAATACAGAATATATTACCACAAATCTAGTTTTATTACAGTGAAATTTGCAATGTAAATAAAATTAATGTAAAATATGAATATATTTGAAACATTTCACTGCAATAAAAGTGAGATTTCGAAAAAATTGTTGCTGTTGAGACAATTCAAACAAAATTTCGGATCAAATCGATGGAGTGAATCCTGAAATGAAAATGGCCAGTCTAGTATAGTATTATTAGCTAAAATACACTTATAGTAGAAAATTTGGAACCAAAATTTAGGTACCTACTTTAGGACTGTTATCAGTCTTTTTTGCATCTGGATGTGCATAGGCTTCAAGTATTATATGCTGTTAAGAATTCTGTGAACCTTATAAATCAGACAGGACACTTTCAAGGAGGTAATAGTAGCTGAGCAGTGTGAAGTTTTCCAGAAGGTTCATTAGAAATTATATAAATTTGATGCTTTGCGAGGGGAAAATTTTTCATTTTGTCCTCATAATTTATTTTATCATGGGATATTAACAGAATGCGACATATTTTCGGACTCTTCAAAAAGTTGAAATTGATGAATGTTTATAAATTATATTTTTACCATTAGAATATTTTTTGGGCATTCGAAAACATGTATTATAAAGACAAATAATCAGTCATCCATGGATAGAAGAAAAGTTAGTTTGAAAAAAAATTATATAGAAATTGCTATACTTATAAAATATTGACTTGCCTATTTTTTTCAATATCAACAAAATGTTTATCTTGACAACGACATTTATTTAAAGAAATGTATTCCTTTCTAATTTACTAATACCAAAATGATTATTGAACAAATTTTGAAATATAGTTTACACAATTTTCCTTTAATGTTAGATGTTGAAAACAATCTTTCTCCGTTTTCAAAACCTGAAATTCACTTCAAAACTTTCGCCTCAAATTGTGAAATGCGTAAATTCTTTTGACATACATGCAAAGAATTGACATATGTCAATAGAATTGACTTATGTCAAATATTTGTCAAAAGAATTGACATATGTCAATAGAATTGACTTATGTCAAATATTTGTCAAAAGAGTTTGACGTATGTCAAAGGAACGCATGTCAAAAGAATTGAAGCTATTCACAATTTGAGGTGAAGTTTTGAAGTGAATTTCCGGTTTCGAAAAATGAAAAAGATTGTTTTCTGAAACGTCAACCATTAAGGAAAGATTGTGGAAGGTTATATATCCAAAAAAACAGTAAGAAGTATTGAATCCTCCACAATCAGAAACATTTGTTGGTTTATTAAGAAAATCTCAATGTTATCTTTGAGGTGCGTATTCATTTGCAACAAAACAGGCCGAACGAAGAAAGCGCGCAGCGCGCGCAGAACAAATTCCCCTAGTGAGTACCTCGCGAGAAAAATTTGTTGGTTTATTAAGAAAATCTCAATGTTATCTTTGAGGTGCGTATTCATTT
>WOGP01004625.1:0-13839 GCA_015342065.1 Leptinotarsa undecemlineata
GTGAATTGGTACTCTCCTATCTCAATCGATACAAGAATCCACCCAAAGGACCTGGACGAACATCATTATCCAAAAATAGTACCTCTGACAACAGGGTGTCGGACAATATACGATATGATCGTATGGATCACTTAGTGATAGCTCTGCCCAATAATGAACGCTGGAGATGTACAGGTGAAGGTTGCAGTTCGATAATCAGGACATGTAAAAAATGTAAAGTGGGCCTTTGCATACCATGTTTAAAAATTTTTCATTCAGTTACTTTTTAGTACAATTGGGTCTGTTTTTTATTCCGAACCACTTTTGAATAAACTCTTATTTTAATCTCATATTGTTATTGAACCTGTACCCTAAAAGCCTAGCGTTACCAGATGGCAACATTTCTAAACTTCTTTCCCAGGAGTAGAATTCCTTCAATATCACATTTTTCTGAATATGTGAGGTCCTTGTGTACTGACTATAGCCAAAAAACTAACCATATCCTAAAATAATTAATTTAGGCTTTGTAGGGTTAATTTTTCATTTTTAAAGAAAATCAGATTTTCGTTCTAAAATATACTCTTCCCTGAGAAACTACTATTTTTATATGGCTGATTTATAAATGTAGTATTAAGTAGCGATCCTTATACTCAGAGTGATTTTTGTGACAAATCTATACAAACCGGGTTTCATCTCATTATCAAATGATAATGGGTTAAAATAGGGTAAATTGATAATGGAGTAAACCCTGAAACCGGTGGTAAAACAAAATAGCCAGTGGAAATTGAACAAAAGCGTTTTTATATTATTTCATTGGAGTGATCATGAATGTACACAAAATAAAGAAGTCATCAATCACACATAATATTCAAATTATACAGTGTGTCAATTTCAAAACTCACAATGGGCTATATCTCACGAATGAAAGCTGATATCGAAAAATGTTTGAAACCATTTCTAGGATAGTGAGGGGGAACTGAAGTGACATGAAAGAGAACTCATCCCCCATCAACCCCTAAGCCCCACCCACCAAAACTAAAAAGGTTTAAATAGCATACCCCTACTTGTGATACATCATTGAAAATACTATAAAAAATGTTATCCAATGGTATAAAAAATAATTGTACAGGGTGAAGCAAAAATTGTGGAACTTTGGCTTGAAGGGCATATTTGATGAGGTTTTAGTTGAACTACAAATTTATCAAAAATGTCAATTAGAAAAATGTTCAAAGTGGGTTCCGTTGTTTTGTAAATACTAATACAGCCTATTCTCGAAGTCTGCACGAACTTTGAAATCAGCCGGCTTACTATGACTTTTTTATTTGTAACGCTACTCTCCGGACTATTATTTTAAATGATAAGTGTCCATCGATAATTTTTTGTTAAATAAAAACTTAATTTGCCGTTTTTGCAAAACAAATTGGAAAGATCTGTTTTTTGGGTTCAGTGAGAGTCAATCATTTTTGGTTTGTTTGAGACTTTTAAATGTTATTAGTTCTCATCATGTGTACGATCTGTACTGTCATTCAGTTGTAGTTGTAACGATGGTTTACAGTATACTTAAGCACGTGAGAATAATTTTCATATTTGCCTCCCAGAACCAGTGTTATTTAAAAACAGCTCAAATATTTCATGAAAGGCACCCGGACACAAATGTAAGTCCCGTATACGTCCACAATTTAGTTGAAAAGTTTAGAGAAACGGGATCAGTGCAAAAAGAAAAGGAATGCTGAATAAAGCAACCCTTGGAACTTTTGCAATGCCTACTGCATCAACACGTCAAGTATCTCCAGTGACAGGATTTTCACATGAGCCGGTTAGAAAGGTGGTGAAATTACATAAGTTTCACCTGTACAAAACACAAATTCTTCAAGAACTAGGCAATGATGATCCAGACCGATGAATTGAGTTTTGTGAACTAATGACTGAAAGAATTCGCGTTGAACCGAGAATGTAAAAAAATATTTTTTTCAGTGATGAATGTACTTTTATGCTGAATGGTAATGTAAATAAACAAAACTGTCGGTACTGGAGTGATGCGAACCCGCATCGATTCATAGAAGGTCATATCATATCAATATCCTGAAAAACTTAATGTTTGGGCAGGGCGATGCTATAATTGGTCCCTTGTTCATACCAGGCAATTTAAGTTACGACATTTATCTCGATATGCTGAAAAGCAACTTCGAACCTTTAATTGTGCATGGATTAGAGAACCAAAGGGACGACCAAGGCAACCTAGCTGCAGACAAAAATTTGCTGCACTTCCAACAAGATGGAGCACCTTCTCACTATGTAACTCCAGTTAGGCACTGGTTGGATACTAATTATCCGAACAAGTGGATTGGAAGGAGAGGTTCCATTGAGTGGTCTTAGAGGTCACCAGACTTGACGCCACCTAACTTTTTTTCTGGGGTCACCTTAAGTCAATTGTTTATTAAACTCGGCCTGCGTCACTTGGGGAATTGCGAGAAAAAATTACGCAAGCATGTTGCGCCATTACTAGAACAGCATTTGCCAAAGTTCGTGCAAAATTTGAAAATAGGATGTATTATTATTCACTTAATTGACATTTTCAATAAATTTGCAATTCAACAAAAACCTTAGTGAATATTTCATTTGAGCAAAAGTTTCACAATTATTTTTTCACCCTGTACAAATATTATTTATACCATTGGATAGCATTTTTATAGTCTTTTCAATGATGTATCACAAGCAGGGGTTTGCAATTTGAACTTTTTGTATTTTGGAGGGTGGGGCATAGGGGGTTGAAGGGGGTGACTTTTCTTTCATGTCACTTCAGTTCTCCCTTACTATCCTAAAAACGGTTTCAAGCATTTTTCGATATCAGCTTTGGTTCGTGAGATATAGCCATATTTTCATTTACTTGAATTCAAAATGAGTTGAATGGGAATTGAATTGGGTAAAAGGGTTTTTCTATCAAGCAATCTCTTTACGATTAGCAGCAATCAGTGCAAGTTTGAAATAAGTGCAAGTTTTTTTTAATTGAAGCCCAAACATATCCACAGAAGGAATTGAATAATTTGCTATCTATTAAAGACATACTTTTGTATGTACTTGATCAATTTTCTATTGAAAACACTTTCTCAACACCAAAACAAAACTACGGTCTCTCGAAGCTCGTTTCACTTACAAAGTTAGCGTGCTCAGGAGATTATTATGACTGAATTTCACTACTATGTTAGTGTTTTATATATGCTTGTTGTCTAATTGCTATCGATTTTTTTGAAGGTTATTGACAATGTTTCATATTGAATCAAACAAAAAATGAAAAGTTAAGAGATTTCAAACCATGATACTTTACGACTTTCCGTTGTTGGGATCCACAATCGTCTTCGGGTGATGACTGGTTGTGGCTATTCATAGAACTCATCTTCAAGCTTTCGAGGACATCCGGAAACCTATTGTCATGTAGGTACTAGTCTCAGAAATTTCAAATATTTGTCACTTATTTTGTTGTCGTTCTCTATGAAATGTTGAGCGACACTAAATTCCTTCGTTCTATTAAACAGAATATGCGAAACATGTTCCTTGTAGCGAGCTAATATAGTCCCTTTTGTTTGACCAACATATTTCTCAATACAATCCTCGCAGCTTATTTCGTAAATACAAGACTTTTCTTTTTACAACGTATTGTCTTTCAGACTGCCCAATACTTGAAGTGTACGTGCAGTTTTGAAAGCCACTCTTCAATATTCAATTTTTTGAATGTTAGGGCCCACCCATTGGTGTATTCATGTTCATAAGGAAGCACTATGAATTTTGAATCTTCCTCTTTTCGAAAAGTCGAGACATTACGAAAATACTCCCTAAATTTTTGTTTTCTAATTAATTCATCCACTGATTAATTCATCCGTTGTTGAAGACGCTAATTGATTAGCGAAACGCGCGTCAACAGAATTTCGTTTTGTTCTGGTGTTGGAAAAGTGTTAGAATAGATTAATTTCACGGCAGAGGTTCCAGTACGAGGTATCAAGTCGATTAATTTTCTCAAAAAAAATATACTTTCCATATTCACGCTGCACCAGACCATGTCGAACATATACAATGCCAGTGTCGACAATTCGCGAAAGCAAACTTCGCAATATAGTAGATATTCAAACCGAGGATGTCAATATATTATATCCCAGCACCCCAACCCTTAAGCATTCACGTCCGACGTTCAGAACAAACAATTGATACCGCAAATGTAGACGTCACACGGTACGGTAATGATAAAGAAGGCGTTGAGATAAGTTCATGGTAGTGGTCAGTTTGGAAATGCACGGTGCAGAACTAAAGTTAGCTGCGATTGTTTCATTTGTTTCAAGTATCTGAAGCATGGATAAACAATGGGCATTGAAACTACGTGTGCATGGCCGCTGGACATTGGAACTGGACCTTAGAAACACACAAAGGTAGATATGGAGAGACGGCTGTTAGACTGGCAAGTCGATATATGAGACAACATCGACCGGGCTTGTTGAAGGCTGACTGGATTTAACGTTTTGTTCCGAGGTCAATTGTCTTGTATGTAGAGGTGTAGATAAGTTATAATCGTCGTAATAAGTTTTCCATCCAAATCGATAACTTTCTTATGAAACTATGAAATAAAGATACAAACGATACGTGATAGTTATCATTATCATTTACTGTGGAGCTCAGGTCCAGAATTTTGGTGCTCAGTTTTTCTCAACGGAACAATGAATCAAGAAACATATATCATTAAAAGACTGCTGATTACATTCGCCATTACAAGGATTAATATTTGAATAATCATAGACATAGAGTTTGTTATCAAATATTCAGAATTTCTTATGTTTCCTGATGATCTCCAACTTCACCGAGCAATTACTTGCCGGGAAGATGCTGAATTAGTTCAAAAAGATTTCGAAGCCTTTGCCATGTGGTGTGGATATAATTTGTTACAGGTAAACATTGATTAGTGTCAAATCATTACGTTCACTAAAATTAGAAGTCCAATATTCTTTGAATATACATTGAATAATATAGCTCTTAAAAAATAAATATTTATTCGCGATCTGGGAGTTAAATTTGATAGCGAAATTATTTTAATTTCAAAGTATCATTGTGGCAAAAAGTCTCAAAATATAAATGAAGATATAGGGATTTATTCATATTTTGTATTTCACACTTTGCTACGTGTTACGTAAAATTGAAAATTGTAATGGAGACATCAAACATGAGCATTCAAAAATACTTTGTAGTTTATCAAACTTTGTTAAACATGTTTTTTGTGAATTGGCTTTGCCGTTAAATGAATAAATAACCTATATCACGTATTATGTATCAACTATTTTGAATTTGATCGACAGAAAAATATTATGTTACCGTATTTGAAATAAAATGCAATCATCAGTGTGAAAGAAAGGTTTTGGCTTTTTAATTCCCTCTTTTCTTTCAATTGGTGCCTTATCTCTCATTCAAAGCTATTCCAGAAGATAGAAATAGATGACAAATTACTAAATTTACCGGTTTTTTACCATTATAGAACAAAATTCAATTGTTGAGTCTTGACTTCTCGATTTTTTTGGGATGATTCATTTGGAAAATGCGCCGTTCATATGAACTAATATAAAATGATTTTTTTACATATTTGAAAATCAGTCAACCAAGAGAATATTTGTTGTGTTACATGACATTTCATTTTTTTGAGGGGTGATAACGGATCTAGTGATAAAGTATTGTGAGAAAGTGAATATTTTGAAATGGAATTCCGAAATATGCATCTCTCCCAACCTACTTACACAGTAGGAAAACTGTGCCGAAAAACAACTACTTTCCTGGCTAATACCGAGATGGATATTCAATTGTTATCATATATAAACTGGAAAGCAACTTAAACTCATTAAAACCGTTTATTGTATGATTTTCACCATAAAGGATTTTACAAAAACTGCGACAAGGGTAAAACTATTTTATGCTTGACAAAGCTATTGTACCTATAGCAAAACATTTGTCGAGGTTTTTGTAAAACTCCTCATAGTGGAAATTGTACAATAAACGATATCAATGAGTTCAAATCTGGATTTTTCATCAAGTATCGGCCAGTTCTATTCTATTGGAAAACAGCTACTTTCTCGGCTAATACCATTCACAATTCACAATTCCCACGATTATTTTTGTCTTCTCCGAGGTTTTAATGAATATTTTGATTATAAATACATCAATTATCTTGAAAAGTCTTCAAAATTTCAGAAAAATCTCAGGTGCAATATAACTCTGAGCAGCAAAGTCACCATAACTTGAACGGAATCAAAAATGTTTTTTTCTTCGGAGTCTTGTTGTAAACAATGTGGAAATCTGAATTCGATTATCTCATATTCGATTTCCAAAAAACCGAATTGAATGAAGTAATCATCAAGAAACTTTTGTTCCAGTAACTGTGTGTTTTATGAAATTGAAGAATTCAAAATTGTTGATATTTTGCGTAATCTATTTGAAAAATCGATCAATAATACGATACTCAGAATACTGAACTAGAAAAACAGAATTTGTTATAATGTCTAATCACTAAAGTACAGTTTCATGTCTAGATAACTGATCAACTTCTCAAAAGCCGCTTTCAGCGACCAGTCGTCTTCATAACGTAAGCTCTCACTTCCTTCTACACGTTTCAAATACAAATGAGGTCTCAAGATTATAGAATCCGTATAAAATATTGAGTATTATTCTCCCTTTGTCAACTGGATATTTTATGGGATCAAGTGAGTACTGTATGCCCTGTCAATCGGTAATCCTTGAATTTATGTGAATTTTATACTGGGGAGTTCTCGGAGTCGGATTTATTCAACAATTGATTGGTGGTGGTTTCGAGAAAACATTACAGAATTCCATTGTCGTGACGCTCATACAGAAGTTCAGTGTTTCTTAAATTGTGACTCTTCAAAACTAATGAGTTAATTTTTAAAAATTCAGTCAGTATCTTTCATTGCCACCAAAGCAGTAACTCATTATTTATTATATACATTATTGAATACGTTTGGATCATATTGATATCAGTTTTTCCCCATTTCATTCAGTTGAGTATACGAGGTCTGTTCAAAAAGTGAGGTGAATATTCGAATTTCGCGGGCTACAAACATTCGACTAGTGACTTTTAGTTTACTTAGTTTATTATGTAAGTTTGAAAATGTCCATATAGGACGAAACTGCAGTAACGTCAGTTACAATTAAAAGTGGTAAAAAACATAGGAATTTTTATTCATCTTTTCATTATGATCTCCTACCATATAGTAACGGCTACATCCATCAATTTATAGTATTGGTTCTTTAACTGAACAAAAAAACTATAAAAAAATATTTGTTACAAATAGAGTATTCGAACTCGCCCCAAAAATTAATCATACGTCAATTAGTCAACATCCCAATATCAAAGGCCTTTACACTAACGAATTCCTGTAACGAACACTGTCACAAATTAATTATAGAAAGCGGGTCGCTACCCGCTTTCTATACAATCGAATTCGAACGCGAACGAATACGCTGAAATCACGAAAGTATCGAAAACCTAGATACTTCCAAATGGATAAAATGTCATGAATCACCTTGTATGGTTTAGCTGCTAAAACTGAACCTTAATAACCTTAACAACTCATTTCTACATAAAATATTATTTTGAAATACAACTAAGCACCCCGTTATTTTGATGGTGTTTCTTTACACAGAATACTAAGAATTCGGCCCTGTTAATATTTGTTTATTTGTATGCCTTTCTGCTTTGCTGTCGTTCTGCTGTCGGTACACAACTATTTGATTTTTTATAAGTTAGTTGGCAACATTTTTGCTAATAAACGACACTTTGGTGACTGTTATAATATAAATTACTTATATTCATCACAGATTACCTTTTTTGTGATAAATATCCGTTGTCTAATGCTAAATACATAGTGAATATTAGACATAACCTATATATGAACGTCAGATGAAATATTGTTGATATTTTATTTATCGTGCGTTTCGAGGAAATGACGGGTAAGTTTTTGATGTCAGAATATTTCTTTTAATTAGCTTTAATGATAGACCAGATATTTGATAATTCAGGTCTATATTTTCAGTTGATAGTTTTGTCTGTTTGAAGCTGGATTTGATTCATTTTATCTACGATTTAGGTATATATTTTCATCATAGTTCCGTCGTCATGGGTAAATAATAACCAACTCTCATGGCCAGAAATTGATGCTGATGAGCTAATACGAATCCCTAAACTGAAACGAAGTCATTTGATGACCTACCAAATTGCTGAAGAACTATTAGAGCGAAAACTAAAGAATGATGATACAGAACAAGAAGAAATTATCAATTTTATGCAACCCAAAAAGCAAGCAGGGTTATTTTGATTCAAACAAGTTGTCACAGGTTTTCTTAATAGATAAATAGAAACTTAAACTTGGAAGTGCAAACCCTTTGTATTTTACACTCTACCGAATTGTGAATTATAAGATTGGGTTACAAAACCCAATGCCTTAAAAATATTGAATTTTCTTATTGGGCAAGTGCCTATACTCAATAAAAATCAAATATTTTAAAGTTGCTGGAGAACTGATTAACACCACGATATCGATGGTGTCCCACTTGAATAACTAAACAAAATTATTCTTACTAAACGTAACAAAAATTATGAAGAATTTTTCAAAACTGTGATTGGGAATCGATGTCAGCTGGTTATTCTTGAATGCTGCATTTTATTCTTAGTGGCAGCAAATATATATTAGCGAAAGCAATTTGATTTTATGACAGTTATATTAGTGATTTTTAATTGTAGTAAATATACCATATTATAAAATAGTTGGGAAATTATCATTGAAGTGACAATATTGTAATGAAAATAAAATAGTATCTGAAAGCATTCTAATTGAATGATTTCATTAAACCTATAGGAAACAGTTATAAAATAAGCTTGAAAACGTTTCATAACTATCATAAAAATCTCGCAGAAAAGTGTTATAAAACTGCTACATAACAATTCACTTTTATAGGAAAATAAGTTTTATAAGTTAGTTGCAAACACGTTTCTGTGATAATTTCATGACTATTTTATAATGGTTTTTCAATTTAATTTCTTGAACGTTTCTATGACAAATTTATAAAATACTTTATTGTGTTCACCGATCATCTAATATAATCAATTAGCATTTTGGAAGTAATTATAAAATTCTAATGAAATAAAACTGTTGTAACACCATGGAATCATAAAACAATTTTGTTGGTTGGGCCTTAGCTTATGTAGGTTGGTCCACGGTTGCATGTTTTGCAAAGACTTTTGGGAGGTTTTAGTTTCCCTCACTCTACTCATTTCTACCACTGACCAGGAGTATGGAAACACCGTCCGTAAGGCCACATTGGCTTCTCGGACATGACCTTCAGTCCTCTGGCCGTTCTCCTATCCACCACCTGGGGACGCGCCCGATAGGTAGCACAGCCCACGGGGTGCCATGCTGTAAAAATTGTTCAGATGTTGCATGAAATTTTATAGTTATTCAATCACTTTGCTGTGGCATTATAACAATCATGTTTTTAATTACAAACACATCTACTTGACGTAATTTCAAAGTGAAAGAAGAATGTATGAGGGGGTATGGCAGGTATTTTCGACCGTCAAAAGGGTATGGCGTGATGATTTCCATTCCAAGAATGATACAAATATTGTTAAAAAAAAATCAGCTTGTGAGAAATCAAAAAATATATATTGAAAAGAAACGTTTTTAAAAAAGTATACGTTTTTAAAAAAGTATAACGGGCCTGAACATCCACCGGAGTATGGCATATTGCAAGCGCCGGATTTTTTTGTTAAAATACCGATCAATTGTACAATTTTTGTAAAAAAAAAATGTTTGACACCTCTGGAATTTAGAGAAATGTTAATTGATTATTCTGCAATTGCATCCTGCGCACCACCGGTAAGAACGTCATTTTCCTTTTACATATAACTCATATGAACCCCCCTAAAAGCGTCACAGTGTAAGGAATGACTCACCAAAGTCTTTCATTATCTCTCGGCTTATTAGCCAGGTCTAGGATTCAACAGTGGGTTGCCAAACATACGCAAGGTCAGTATCGGACTGAGAGTTTTCTCGTGCGATAGAGAAAAAACCTTTTTTGGTTTTATTCAAATACCATACTGTTGAAAATTCCAGTGATATTGTTCCTTCCTGAATATCCATTATTATGGTTCCATCTGTTTCCTTTTTCTTGTTACGAAAAATATGAGAGGCCTAAAGTTACTGGCATTTTGATTTTGTGGAAAGGTGTTGATGCAGTCCACATGAATTACTCAAAGTTCAGAACATAATAATTCTTAGAAAAAAATACTTGAAACGGAGTGCGTGAAAATCGAATCAAATAATGAAAATATCCTCCTTTCACATGGTGTTAACGTACCAGGTGTGGGACCACTATTCGGTATCTCGTTGATAATAAGCGAACCGTGTTTGAAAAGCTCTAGACGGAAAAATGCGGAAGACTCGGGAAATGGAAGTGCCATTTTCCTTAATGGTTTATAAGAAATGTGAGCAGTAGCCTAAAGCTAAGTTATATGCTGTGTCTAATGCTTTTGCAATTTTCTCCTATCTCACTGGAAAACTATTCTGGAGGGAATTGAATAAGTTAGTAGAAAGGAGAAGATTTCTGACATTCATTTGATGCTAACTCCATGAAAGAAGTAAACATAGTGTCATCTAAAGCTGAGAAATTCAATAAATAAAAAATATTAGATCATTCCAACTTGAAGACAAATCAAGAGTACTTATAAAACAGAGTTTGAGTTTTTTAACGGATAACGAGTGATTTAGAGACATACAGTGTTGAAAAAACTAATTAAAGCAGCATGAATTCAGCAATTCGTTACTGTGATATTCGCAATAAGAGTTACTTCAATTGTGCATAATTGAAAAAAAATCATAAAAACATTTTTGACTTTGTTTTTTAGCAGTCTTTACATAATTTTGCAGATATTCTCATTTGAATAGTCTGGCTCAAAGTTTTTTAAATATTTTGTTCGTTTTTTATCAGATATTAATTTTGTCAACACGATTTTTGGACAATGGTAGTCCGCACTAAAAAAATTGATATCTGATTATGTTTTCTTTATGTTGAATCACTTCTGATGTGGAAATAAAATGAAATTAAAAATACATACAATCGAATAATTCAGAAAAAATCCCCTGGACTTGATGCCTTTCAATCAGAAATCTTAAAGATATAATAAATCAGATTTTGAAACCTCTCACCTTTTCCATCAACAAAGTTAGAAAAACAGGTAAACTTACAACAACTTTCAAGGTAGTTATAAACCAAATCATGACTCCGAAAGTAAGGAAGAGATGGTCCAATCCAGGCCAATCTCGATCATAAGCAATCTATTCAAAATATTTCGAAAAATTGTGAAACAAAAAATGAAAAATTTTAAAAACGCTCTCTTGTCAGATTTTCACTGAACACTCAACACGTGATTCGCCATACAATAGCTTCTTAGCTATTAAATCACAAACACGTGTTGCGTTTTTGTGAAAATGTTCGGTTCAAATCTCACAATGAAGTGCTTTTTGAATACGTTATGGATTTTCATCTAGTATTGGCCAATTCCATCATATCGAAAATAATAAATTATTAAAAAAGCTCAAAACATTTTCAGACAAAAATTCGGTTTTAGACAATCTATGTCAACGAAAGATGCAATGGCATGTGTAACAAATCAAATCTACAAAAATTAGATGGAACTAAACATTTCCTATGCATTTTTGCAGTCGCATATAAACTCGTTGAAAGCTACCTAAAAAAAACAGACAATACAAAGTCATGGTTGGAGAATCGGGAATACCACAAGGAACAGTCCATGGTTCATTGCTTTCAAATATATCTGAATGATTAATTCCAATTTTGATGTATCTGGTGACACAGTAGGTTCTTCTCGCGACATAGTAGTTATTTATCATCAGATCATATGGGCTGAACTGAAATCTATCGTTAAAAATTACTCTCCAGATATTATCGGATGGTTCGCCAGTGAAACTCTCACAATACATTCAGAAGAGGCTTTCTATGTAACAATTGGAAAAAATCATGTTCATTGATCATGGAAATATATAATATTACTATTCATATTATTATTCTTCACAAAAAACATTGTGAATCTAAAACCATTCTCATAGACATATAAATGATTGAAAATACAAAAAAGTTGGTCGAATTTGAGATTACGGACTCTTAAAAAAAATTTACAGAAAACATCAAATGCCGAGTTCAACACTTGGCCACTGGGGAATGAAAAGCCAGGATGCACTGAACAAGACAAAAAGAAGATGATGTAATTTTCTTCCAAAAGTTTTTTTCTAAAGAAATGAACTTTTAACGTTCAAATCATTCTCGAATATACCTACACAGTAGGTTGAATGGACTCTCAACAAGCGTCAGTGCAGGAATCTTTACAGAAAATGTCCTGCATATGAAATTGGCAATACAACTGAAAGAGTCGATCTTCAATTTTGGAACGGGTGCATTGCAGACCGGTTTCGGGCTCATTAGCCACTCATCAGTGTAAGATAGTGACCATCATCGATCGGACTGGCAGATACAGCCCTAAGCGAAACCTTCTTACACATACTATGCTATTGCGAAGGTCTGTCAAGGATAAGGTTTGCAACGTTAGGGGAGAAAAAACCACAACCCTCTCAATACATAGGGAACTTAAGGTCTGGCCTATGGAGTCTAGTTACAAGGACGGGCCTAGACAAGGAACTCTAGCATACCTGAGGGCACACACAATAGACCTGCAAAGGTCGCAGTGTGGTGGCTGTTTAGCACAGAAGCCCCATATCAATCTTAATCTTAAAAGATAGTGACCATCATCGATCTAAAGTCAATGATATTCCATAGTTGAAAATCGGAATTCTTTCAGAGTATTTCATTCCTTTTCCTAAGTTGGAGCGAACAACAAAATGTCACTCCATCTAGTAGACAAGGTACCAACCAACTGCATATCCAAAATGTGTGCGATTCCTCTGATTAAGGAAGAAAAATTTTCTTATTAGTCAGTGGCCTAAGCTTGAAGACTGGCAGTAAACGAATCTAAAGAAATTAACTTTAAACGTTCCAGCTAGTCTCGAATATACCTACACAGTAGGTTGAATGGACTGACACCCAGCTGATAGACGTCAGCCTGATAGGCGTCAGTCCATTCAACCTACTGTGTGGGTATATTCGAGACTGGCTTGAAAGTTCGAAGTTCATTTCTTTAGATTTGTCACGATGGGGGATTATTAATATTTCGAGAAGTAGCACACTAATCCAAATAGGTTGAATGTGACAATACTATATGAAGTTGGGCATTTTTTAGAATGAACGTAGTTACAACGTTTTCATGTATAAGTGCTATTTGCTTCTTCGTTTACAGTGAGTTAAGAAAATCAATTTGACCAAAAAATGAAAATTTCAAGAGAATGTTATCGTTGGATTATTTTTCACAACTATTTACGTAAATTGCCACAACAAAAATGTGTCGATGGACTTAGTTTTTCGTATGGCGATGAAGCATTATCAGAAACTGCAGTATATTGTTGGTATAGTGAATTCAGTCGTGGTCGTCCAAAATCGTTGAGTTTAAAGGTGGTTGGACAATGTTTCGTGGTGCATTTCATTAGTTTGGATTTCCATTGTGTAATATAATATAAATTGATCTGAAATCCCGTAAAGAATAATAATAATCTTTCTTTATTTCTCAGAAATAGGTTTCCCTAATATACAATAAAAAAATAGGAAAAGATAGAACAGAAAAAGTAACTAATATATACTATTCAGTAATTTTAAAACTATTACAAGTAACAATAAATAGTTCTATCGCTC